>JANHAO010008940.1:0-18811 GCA_026873985.1 Saraca asoca | reverse complement strand
AGAAAGAAATAGAAATATTAACCTTAATTATAAAAATAATTTCATATTACAATGGAAAAATCTGTTGGAATATAATTCCAACGGACTGTCCCTGTTGGAATATCACTTGAAGTGAATAAAAATAAATAAATTAAATTAAATTAAAACTCCAATGAAAATTCTAACAGAACTCGTTCCGTTGGAATTTGATTCCAATGGAAAAATCCATTGGAATTTCTCGTTAGACAAAATTTATAAATTGGTATTCCAACGGACTTTTTTCTGTTGGAATTTTCGTTGGAGTTTTTTTTCATTAGAATTTTCCATTTGAATTGGTCATTCCAATGAACGCTATTCCAACGGATTTTTGTGAAATTCCAACAGATTTTGTCTATTAAAATTTCCCGAAATTCTTGTAGTGATAGTTAATCGTATTAACTGATTTGTACTAGCTAATAGTATCAGCTTTTTGTATAAAAATATTTAGTAAAATTAGTCATTTATTATTAGTTATTTATATATAAAATAACAAATAAGGATATAAATATATTTTATGATTTATTTGAGTATTCTTTACCTTAATGATCTTTCAGATTTTAATGTATTATTTATTAAATTAATTTTTTTCTAAAAAAGAGATCATTGTTATTTATTATTCATTAGATTTATCTTTAATATTTAAATAATTATAATTTATTATATTTATCAAATTTTCCATTAAAAATGAATAATTATAATCTATTATACTTATTAGATTTTCATTAAGAAATAAATAATTATAATTTGTTATACTTATTAGATTTCCCTTTAAGAAATAAATGATATACTTCAAGGGTAATGACATCAAAAATAATAATAATGTCTTTTTTCACACTAAATACAAATCTATTATTTCAAAATACTGACTATATTAATTGCCTTATGACAGTTTGTTGAAGTAGGGATATTTTTCCCAACAAACAAAAGTATGTTCATATCATGCTTGATTATTTGTGTGAGTTATGCAAATATGTTAAAAGCTATAAATAGGACTAATTGATTGTTTTTCTTACTTTATAATCTAATGTTAAGATGTCATTTGGTTGGGCATAAAAAATTGCATGAGGAAATCTAACCTTTTTTTTTTTTAATTTTTGAAGATTTTTTATTTTTCTTATTTTTTGCAAAAAATTTTAAAAAGATATAAACAAAGTGCTGGTGTTCAAGGAACTCAACAATTTTTCTTTAGCATCCATAGCATTATAATTAAGATAGTGATCCTATAGATATTTGATCATATTATGGGAAACATCACCCTCCAACCATGATTTCTACCTTTTGAATTATCTTAAAGTAGACATCTCATTTTAAGAATTTCATAAAAGAGAAACTTCCATGAAAGAAACTTCTATGAAATAACTCATATATTCCAAATGATAGACTATTACTAACTAATTAAGAAAAAAAAGGTAAAAAGAAAAACAACAAACATAAAAAAAATAGGGGGGAAGCTAGAGCAATTAAAATGTCAGCCAAATCAAACTTGTATTTATAAAATCTTAAAATCGAGAAACAAAGAGAGATGATAAAATTAAGAGAGAATGAATTATAATATAAGGTTGACTTATGTATAAGTAAAAGATTTTTATATCATTTATATATTTTATGATTAAAGATATAATGCATAGTATTATAATAATAAAGGAAAATAATTAGAAGTGTCAAAATAAATTGGTCTGAGAATGGTTTAATTTTGTCAAAGACTAGCTTGGGATGGGCAAGGAAAAAGAGGAAGTGGCTTGAAGGCTATACAAAATAATCCAACCTAACAAATATCTATGATTAGTAAATGTTGACTTATTAGGTTAATTGCTTAACCTATAAGCCTAATAACATATAATAAATAAGAGTATATAGATTAGTATATATACTACGATAATGTTAAATAACTTTAAGAATAGATTAATGAGTTAATATATATTTAATACTTAATACATATATTACATAAATTTATTAAAATAAATAATTCCATTTAATTTTAATAAAATGTCTCAAAAATTAAAAGAAAAATTTAAAATAACTAATATAAATAACAATAACTTATATTTCTTATTATGTATAAATTTATTTACTCGCAGTAATGAATTTATATATTCCAATCTAAATTTATATTTTTCAATATTAGTCCTACCTAATATCAATACTAATAATATTTATTAAATTTTTTAAAGTTAGTATTTGGATAAAAAAAATATTACTGTACTTTTTATGTTATACAAATTTTTTATCTATAAATCATTTTAATTGTATTAAATAATTTATGCAAATAAATAAAATAAAATATAGAATTTATTCTAATAATAATAATAATAATAATAATAATAATAATAATAAGAGTGATAGCGGTGATATCCATTGTGGTAATAGTTAGTAGTGATTGTGGTATGTAAAACTAATATTTTAAAATTTAATAGATTAGTTAATCTGTTAAGGATCGTTTGATAAATTACGACCTAGAACTAGTATTGTGATAGCTCAACTTGACCCAATTTGGTAAAATGTAGCTTGACTTTGTACTAATCTGAGGTGTAATTTTTGTCCATTGGGTTAATCCCATAGGATTGGATTATCTTGTTTTGACAAGTTTAAAAACAACTTTTGCTCTTATTGAACAAATAAAGTATTTTTCATTATCTAAGTTTTTTATAAACATAAACATAAGTAAAAAAAAATGTTATTTCTGATATTTTTGACAAACTTCAAAAGGAAAGAAATGTACTTGCAAATTACATATTTAATCAATATTATTATCATAATAGGCAAAAATTAGGTTAGAGTGGGAATTTAATGATATATTTGGAAATCACAAGGGGAAGGGAAGGAATATAATGAGAGAGCATGGAAAAAGGAAGAAGATGGATGGTTAAGGGAGGACTTCCTTCCCTTTGTTTAGATGTTTAGAAAATTTTTCAAAATCTCTCAAATTTGAAGAATACAAAATAATGAGTGGTGAATGGTATAAAAGGACTTTAGAGAATTAGTCATAAATTTCTAATCTCTTCCCCAACTGAAAAAAAAAACTCACAAATAAATAGAGTTAAAATCTTCCATTCATTGTCTTTCCCCTTTATTTTTTGACACAACTCAAAATAAATGTCTGGGGTTATGATTGTTTGGCATTGACTGTTCAACTAGATCAAGAACTGATCGAACGAACCTAACCCCAAAACACTAGTGTAGGCACCACTCTTCTATATAAATCAATGTATACACTCCTAATGAGGGTCCTCACTCTCATTCTCTTCTTACCTTTTTTCACAAGGTTACTAACTTGATCATTGAAGTGCTCTCTGGAGCCCCAACTCCAGTTACTTATTTTCTTATTATGTAGATCTTGAAGATGAGGATTTATCATTCTTCTCTAGCCAATCATAGCATAAGTAGACCAAAAGGAATAGGCCACTTATCAAAATTAGATAAAGATGAGTTACCATGAAGAGAGAGAATTTAATTTTAAATTATTTTAGAAAGCTTAAATGGTGACAACCAAGGAAATTAGTCTCTCATCTACCAAGTAGATACAAAGAAATGCTAACCAATGTCTTTAGACAAGGAAATGGATGTTACCGATGAGTTAAAATAAGTGAATGATGAAATTCAATATATGAAAACAAAATGAGATAATTTTGTTGCTATTGTAGCAATCTGAAGTATGAAAGGATCATTGTCTTCAAGGAATTATTAGCCCTCCATGCAGAGATGTGATCGGCTATTCCCCCAGGATATAGCAGGCTCGTTTATTCTGGTATTTCACACATAGAACAGGTAATAGGTAGCAAGAAAATAATAAACCTAACAATGGAAGAAATAGAAAAGAGGAGAGTGTTTTTTTTTTTTTTCTAAAAAAATAAATTTGTGAAGTTGAATTTATATGGAAAAGCAGGAAGTAAAACATTGAAGCTGATAAAGGCCAGTAAAATGGTTTAGAGAAAATCTCAGGTAAATGTTTAAGACATTTAAGAAAACATAGGAATACATTGGAGAAAAACCTAAGGTTGTTTTATTTTACAATAGTTTAAATAATCTAAATTAAGATAAGCTCCAACATTTAAAATATCAAAATATTAAATTTCAACAAAAAGGACTTTGGGCTAGACCTCGTGTATTATTGACGTGTAGGGGAAATCCAGCTTTTACTCTTGAATTGGCCCATCCCATGCACGCGTGCCCACCTCTTAACTCACTCATTAATAGACTAAAAGTGATCTTATATATATATATATATATATATATAAACCCTTCAAACTCTTTTGGGCTAAGCAATATGGGACTTTAAAATAATACAAGAAATAAAGCCCTTTTGAAATACCTTCTTTTTTTCTTTTTAAACAACAATCCTCCATTTATTTCAAAAAGGTTTTTAGAAAATAGAAAGGATTTGTTTGGGCCTTTTAAAAGTGTAAACATCAATTAGGTGCCTTTTAAACTATGAACTAAATTTAAAAGTAATGAAACATAACCTACTGAATTATAAATGAAGCTTGCAGCTTCTATGAACGTATAACTCTTTTTATAAGTTAACATTCCTACAAATCATTTTACACTTGTAAAGTATTTTTTTTGTGCAACACGATTTTGTGCTAATAAGCTATGCGCACATCCAATAATTCATGAATGCTCCAAAGATTTTGTCACAAATCTCATAGGAGCGGCCCCACTTCACACTCATATAGGTGATTCTATCAAGTGTACACTGCAATTAAATACACCACCTATAAGAGATATGGAATTCATTAAGAGCTTAACTCATCCTCACTTATAGTTTGCAGTTTAGCACTAATCACACACCATAAGAGTGACTGAAAATTATTTTAGTGCTTTCAAAATTAATAATGACTTTTTATTACCTATATGAATCTAATTCATAAGATCTCGAATCATATAGGTTGGATTACCATCATTGTTAATTTTAAATTGGCATTAGTCTCATTCCCCTTTATGTTTCAATTATTTGCTTTCTACCTAAGGGTTTCATCAAAGGATCAACTAAATTCCTTTTAGATTACACATAATCAATGGAAATTATTCCATCTTTGAGCAATTGTTCCATAACAATATGTCTTAATCTAATATGTCAATTTTTACCATTGAAAGTTTTATTCTTTGCAATGGTTATTGCCAATTCATAATCATAATGCATAAATACTAAAAGTCTTGGTTTTATGCCTAACAGTATATTAGATAAGAAATTTCTTATCCACTCAACTTCACTTCCAGCCATCTCTAGAGCCATAAATTCTAACTCCATGGTGGATTTAGCTATAATTGTTTGCTTGCATGATTTCCAAGTCACTGCAATACTCCCAAGGGTGAACACAAAACCACTAGTGGATTTTGTCTCATCTGAATCAAAGATTCAATTAGCATCATTGTATCCTTCTAATATAGTGGGAGACCCACTATATAAGATGCCATAGTTCACAATACCTCTTAAATATCTCATTAGTCTTACTAGTGCATTCTAATGATTTGGATTAGGACTATGAGTATATTTACTCAATCTACATACAGCATATGCTATATCAGGTCTAGAAAAATTCATTAAGTGCATTAGACTTCCAATGATTTGAGCATACTCAAACTAGGCTACTAAATCACCCAAATTTTTCTTTAATTATTAGGATCATAAGTAGTACTAACAGATTTTTCCTAAAAATAGCCAAATTTCCTAAAAAAAATTTCTACATAATGTTGTTGTGATAACATTAGACCATTACCTTTCTTTATGATTTTAAAACCTAAAATAACACTAGCTTTACCCATGTTTTTCATATCAAAATTTAAAGTTAAGAAAAATTTGGTCTCATGCACTATATGAGGACTCATGCCAAAGATAAGTTTATCATCAACATATAAATTAATAATCACACATTTACCATTTTCATACTTTGTATATATACATTTATCCACTTTAACATATGAAAAGCCCTTATTTATCAATGTTTGATCAAATTTCTCATGCCCCTATTTTGGTGTCTATTTCAAACCATAAAAAGACTTTCTTAATTTGTAAACTTTATTTTCTTGTCTATGGACCTTACAACCCTCGGATTACTCCATATAAATTTCTTCTTCTAAATCACTATTTAAAAAAGCAATTTTTTTACTTCTATTTGACATATAAATAGTTTAAGAATAAAGGCTAATGCAAACAAAATATGTATTGACAAAATTCTTGTCACTAGCACATAAGTATTGAAATAATCAGTGTTTTGTTTTTGAGTAAAACCTTTTGCAACAAGATACACTTTCTATTTTTCAATTGAACTATCAAGATTAAATTTCTTTTTGAAAATCCATTCACAACCAATAGGTTTTGCTCCTGAAGGTAAACAAACTAAATCCTATGTTTGGTTTAGTAAAATAGAATCAATTTATGGCTTCTTTCCATAGTGGTGCATCAAAAGAAGAGATAGCATTAAAGTAAGTCACAGGATTATTTTCGATCAAATAAGTGTAAAAAATCATTTGCAAAAGAAGTTTCTTTCCTTGGTCTCTTACTTTTTCTCAATTCTTTAACAGACATTTCATTAATATTTTTGTTAACAAGTGCATGAGAAATATTATAAGAAAGTGGAAGAATATGTTCAAAAAATTCAGCATTCTTTGTCTCAATAATAGTGTTGCAATCTAAAATATCACTTTTAATCACAAGAAATCTATATGCAACACTATTCTCAGCATAACCAATGAACATGCAATCAAAAATTTTAGAACCTAATTTTCTTTTCTTAGGTTTAGGCAACATAACCTTAGCAAGACACCCCCACACTTACAAAATACTCTAGATTAGGTGCATAACCCTTCCATAATTCATAAGGTATCTTACTAGTTTTCATATGTGGAATTCTATTTTGTAAGTGACATACAGATAATATGGCTTCATCCCACAAATTATTTGGTGTAGAAGAACTAACAAGCATTGCATTAATCATTTCTTTCAAAGTTCTATTCTTACATTCAACTACACCATTAGACTCATGTGAGCAAGGAGGAGTGATTTCATGAATTATACCTTCATTCTCACAAAAATCATTAAAAAGCACATGTTCACTACCTTTATCTGATCTAACCCTTTTAATTTTTCTATTTACTTAATTTTCCACTTCAACTCTATATAACAAAAATATATTAAGAGCCTCATCTTAAGTTCTAAGCAAATAAATTTTAGTAAACTTAGAATAATCATCCATAAAAGAAACATAGTATTTTTTACTACCTCTAGTCATAGTTTGTTTTAAATCAGCTAAGTCTGTATGGATTAAATTCAGTAAATCAATTTCTTTATTCATAGAAAAATAGGTTTTTTTAGTTAATTCAGATTCTACACATATCTCATACTTATTTATGGAAGTTGAAATAATGTTATAAATTAAACCTAACAAATGCATTTTCTTAATATAACTCATATTGACATGTCCTAATCTAGCATACCACATATCAAACCAATCAATCAAGTACATAGAAGAATGTGCATTTTCATTCATAATATCAAGAACATTGAGTACAAATAATCCCTTATTACAGTAGCCTTTACCCACAAATGCATCATTCTTTGTCATTACAATCTTATTAAATTCAAATTACCACTTAACCCTAGCTTTGTTCAATAGGGCCATAGAAATCAAATTTGCCCCAATATTCGATACATGCAACACTTCGCTTAAGGCTAAGATCTTACTAGATATTAGTCTTAAGACCACTTTGACTTTACTAAAAACTTTTGAAGTTTGGGAGTCTCCAAGGTAGACTACTTCTTCTCCATCTCCTATTAGTGTATAGGAAGTGAAGGAAGCTTTGTTTGCACAAATGTGTCTTGTGGCACTGGAGTCTACAACTAGTCTTTGGTATTAGCCACCAAATTCACTTGGGAAATGACCATAACAATAATATCATTTCCTTGAACTAAATTTACATTTGGTTAAGAAGGCCTACCATTTCGTACTCTTTTTTCTACATTGGTGTGCATGATGTCTTGGTTTATCACACATATAACAAGACCCTTTCTTTTTCTTAAAGGTGGGGTTAGTAGCTTTAGGCTTATAATATAAGGTTTATTTGTATTTTTGTTATGGAAATGTTTACTTTGCATCAAGTTTGCCTTTGATGCCATTTCTTTTGATTTGGCTATTAACATTTCCTTTTTGTTGGTGTCTTCTATTATGATATGGGTAATGAAATTAGCCAAAGACATTTGTTTGCAATTGTATTTCAATTGTTGCTTATAATCATTCCATGAATTTTGTAATTTCTTGATCAAAAGGCCAGCTACAAACTCCTCTTACAGAGTGTTATTATAGCTTCGAGATCCTCTAATAGCTTATAGTATTCATTAATCTATGTTTTAATGTCCTTTCCATTTGTCATCTCCCAGGGGTAATACTTTCCAATTACAAATTTTTACTTTCCAGTATCTTCAGTAGTATACTTTGTGATCATGGAGTATTAGATTGACTTTGCTTCTTTATAACTACAATAAACATTAAATAGTTCATTAGATAATGTACTTAAGATGGTGTGGTGACAAACCTTATTGGAATGTAATAAACTTCAGCATGCTGGTCTAGTTTTCCATTGGTAAGTGCCTCTACAACACTATGAATATCCAATATGGATGAGACTCGCTCCTGCCATCACTTGAAGTTGTTGCCATCAAATACTTCAATTTTGGAGATGTTTGGGAATGGCTTAACATAGTGTCACAAGCTCTTTACCCAAGATCATGCAGCGTATGTTGCCAACTTTTGGCCAACATGCTAACATTCTAATATATTTGAGCTATACTTGGATAGATAATCGAAACATTAAGTATTTTTTCACCCATACGATCAAAATCTTATGCATAACATGTCCACCAGCCAACATGAGTGTGGAGTTGAAGCATTAGCACATACTAAGTCTCAAAGAATATACCATGTAAGAAGCCTCTAGTGTATATCAAGAAGAGACCTTTTAAAAATAAGGAAAGAGACAACTCCATTTTATTAATATATGCCTCATTACATAGATTAAAGTGTGTAAGGGAGTATTTCTAAGCTCCACACTTTGATCCCTAACCCGAGTCACAGTGCCCACCTAGTCACCGGACGCGCTTCCTTAAAGTGTATTTTAAGCAAAAGCCCTATTGACTAGAGTAGATATACTTTTTTCTAGTTGACATAAAGACTTTTCTCCTAGTTTTTAAGGGTTCTAATTCACCATCTCATATAGATACGAAGATAAAAATGCAAAGATCATAATCATGTACTTTCATACTTGTACTGGATAAATGATCAATGTTAAAAAGACATAAATACCTCTAAAACAAGAAATATTTAGAAAAAAAATCTACAAATGCACTTGCTTCCAAATTCGCATTACAAGGTCTCATTTTCATGCTTAATTTCTATATCAAATTTTGTCTGAAATTAAATACGTTTGCATGTTGAATCATTTTACAGGGCTGACGTGTGACATTCTCCCCCACTTCAAATGTCAATGCCCTAATTGACACCTCAATCTAGCATAACTTTCATGAAGGTTTCTTCTTTCGAGCACTAGCTTCTTGAATCTTCATGTGAGTCTTCAACATGTTGTACTCGAACTACTTCCTTAACCACTCCTTGCTTTTCTCTTTAAGCTAACATCATTCAAGAGGTTTTGATAAATGGCACTCTCAACCTAACATAGCTTTTAAGATCGTCATTAGTCTACTGCTCCTCATCTCCTCCCTAGACTTCCTCTTAGCTTTATCTCCTTGAACTTGCATTATTGCACATTTGCTTTCCCTCACAAACTTTGGGTAGTTGCTTTTACAACTTTAGTGTCTTTGATGATGCAGCCTGCGCAAACTTTGTATTTTACCTTTATAGACTGAACTTCATTGTCCTAACACAAACTCACATGTCACTATCTCCATAACTCTCCTAGCTTGTCACCTCTACAACTTCACCTATCCCACTACCACTGTAGTATGCAAGTTGTTACCTTTGTAACTTATGCTTACCTCACTACCTCTACAGCTTGTAACGCACTGTCCCTACATAACTCTTGATTCAACTCACTACCTCTATAGCTTTTGATTCGACTTACTACTTCTGTAACATAAGTATGTGCTACCACTATAGCTTATGTGCTTGCTAGGTATTTTAGACATTTATTGACAGATGGCCTCACATCCAATGTCTCATATGACCGATGTAAGAGACATAACCTACTCATAAGTCCTATACCTTGTTTACAAGTCTACTCACATTAGGTCAATCTGCTATACTTCCCCATTACGTAACTTTCACACTCGATCAGATCCTTCTACACTCTCTAAATATACCCTTCATGGTAATTCAACCATTACAGTCTTTTTAGAGTCGATATTATCTAGCACCATGGTCCTTACGACTCCTCTTAGATTTGTATACTCAATCATTATTTCCTCAAAGATGATATTGGCTCATCTCTGGCAACCCTCATAGCCATTCACTAGTATCATTACCCTTATAGAAAATTCTTTAATGATCAATGCCCCCTTTCTTGGCATTTTTCAAGCGACATCCTTCTTCAAGACTCTTTCTTTGAGCACATCCTCATCATAGCTCGCCCACATCAATGACTTTAATGGGGCTTGAGCATCAAGCATCCTACACTCAAGCTTGAGTTTCACTTTACCTATGCACTAGCAATTGTGAATCTTATGGTAATTGTTGCAAAGTTTATCTCATGACTATAAAGTACTAGTCCGCTACGCCTCCAGGTCATCATCGCTATTCTATTACACAACTATGTAGCTCTAGCTCACTACACAAGTATCATTGATGCTTGTCATGTGATAGCTCCCTAGCATATCGTCTTAAATCTTGTGGATTAGCACTACAGCTCACTCCTTGCATTTATAGATTGTGCACAATGGATCCCTCTTAGATCATTTCATTCCCCTCTGGGTTTACTCCTCCGAATAAAATTCATGTCCTCTGACACAATTTTGGACTCTTCTAACAAGATTTGTCCGCTTAACACATCACTAAAGATGTGCTATCCTGCAAGAACTGTCTACTATCTATTGTGGCCATGCTTTCTCAAGGATGACTGTGGCTTTTCCTTCTAGGCTTCACCGATAACTAATATGTCCATCATAGACATGGTCAAGCTTTCTCTATAAGACTAGAGCTTCTCTCGGGGCTTTCTCTCGCTAGATAAGCTATTAATTCACTCACTCTCTCGAGTGGTTTGCATTCCCTCGAATGCCTATTATGAATGAACACATAATTAATGTCTTGTGCTATACAGCAAGTTCACTAACTTTTGCACACTCATGCACTCGATGCACCATTAATGTTCCCTTGAATGCAATATCTCACATACTTGCTCTTGAATTGCCCCAACTTCTTACACCTCTCTTGGTCAAGTCCTTAGCAACATCTCTTCGCTATTTCCCACAAGTGTCCACTTAACTCACAAACTCCACATGCTTTTGACAAGTCAAATCTACCCCAATCATGGCCCAATCGATCTACTTTCTCTAGCATAACCAAGCTCTGATACCAACTATCATGGGTCGATAACTCTCTAGACGAAATTGTGTGGTGCATGTTACCGATTCTTAGTCAACATGCTAGCCTTATAATAAATCTGAGCCATACCTAGATAGATGATCTAGATATTAAGGATTTTGTCACATATACAACTAAAATCTCATGCATAACATATTTGCAAGCCAACATAAGCGTACAGTCGAAGCATTAACATATATCGAGTCTTAAAGAATATGTCACACAAGAAGCCTCTAGTGCATATCAGGAAGAAACTTTTTAAAAAATAAAGAGAGGGACAATTTCATTTTATTAATATATATCTCATTACATAGATTAGAGTGTGTAAAGGGAATATCTCTAAGCTCCACACTCTAATCCCTAGCCTCAGTCACAGTGCCCATCCGATCACCAAACGTGTTCCCTTTAAATAGCATTCTAAGTAAAAGCCTTATTGGCAATAGTAGACATACTTTTTTTCAGTTAATATAAGAACTTTTCTCCTAACTCCTAAGGATTCTAATGTGCCATCTCATATAGATGCAAAAATAAAAATGCAAGGATCACAACTATATGCTTTTCTACTTGTATTAGATAAACGATCGATGCTAAAAAGATACAAATACCTCCAAAACGGAAAAAATTTAGAAAAAACAATCAATAAGTGTATTTGCTCCAAGTTCCCACCACAATGCCTCCTCTTTATGCTTAATTTTTATGCCAAAATTCGTCCAAAACTGAGCACATTTGCCTGTTGAATTGGTTCACAAGACTGACATGTGACACATAGGTGTGTAGCAATGGAGGAGGAGTGGTAGTTGGGCCTCATTGAGGAAGAGGTGGAATATGATTGTTTGAGTGATGAACAAGACTTTAAGGACCAAAAATAGCCATTAATTCTTTGAGATTATTGTTATTGTAGCAGTTTGAGGCATGAAAGGTTCACTATCCTTAAGGAATTATCCACCCTCTGTGAAGAGATGTGATCGATTATTCCCTTAGGATACAACAAACTCGTCTACTCTAGTATTGCAAGCACATGACAGTTAACAAATAGCTAAAAAATAATAACAAGCCCAGCAATGGAAGAAACAGAGAAGAGGTTAGTGTTTTTATTTTTTATTTTTAGTTTCTATAAAGAAAATAAATATGTGAGGCTGAATTTATATGGAAAGGTAGAAAGTAAAATGTTGAAGCTGATAAAGACCAGTAAAATGGTTTAGAGAAAATCTTGGGTAAACATTTAAGACGTTGAGAAAACATGGGAATATGTTGGAGAAAAATCTAGTGCTATTTTAAATTACAATAGTAAAAATAATTTGATTTAAGATAAGCTCCAACATTTAAAACATCAAAAAATTAAATTTCAACAAAAAAGAGCTTGGGTCAAACCTCACATATTATTGACACACAGGGGGCAAATCCAACTTTTAAGTAAAATGTTGAAGCTGATAAAAACCAGTAAAATGATTTAGAGAAAATCTCGAGTAAATGTTTAAGACATTTGAAAAAAATATGGGAATACGTTGGAGAAAAACCTAGGACTATTTTAATTTACAACAGTTAAAATAATTTGATTTAAGATAAGCTTCAATGTTTAAAATATCAAAAAATTAAATTTCAATAAAAAAGAGCTTGGATCAAACCTCACATATTATTAATGCATAAAGGGCAAATTCAACTTTTATTTTTGGATTGGTCTATCTCGTGCCCACAAACCCACCTCTTAACTCATTTGTTGATAGACTAAGAGTGATGATTAATATATATATATATATATATATATATATATAAAAACCTTTTAACATTCATTGGTCCAAGTAACGTGGGACTTTAAAATAATACAAGAAATAAAGCCGTTTTAAAATACTTCCTTTTTTTTTCCTTTTAAACAACAAATTTCACCAAGGCCATCCAATCAGAATTTATAAAATCAATGAACCATGAAATAGTTGAATTTGCATTTAAGAAATCCATTTTTAACTCAGTTTCTATTAGAAGGAAGTGGAGCTTTGTACCATCTGATTAAATATTTTTTTTCTTTTTTAGATTTATGTAGTGCTGGTTAACTCATATTTTTAAGTGGTAAAAATTTATGAAAATCTAGCATAATTTATTTTTAAAAAGTTATAAAATTGCAAGAAAGGTATAGAAGATAAAAAAAAATTTATGAATTTATATTATATGAAATTCTTTTGTTAAGTACATTTAGTTCAGATGAGCTGCATTCTTATTTTATATTGAAAAAAAGTATAAAATTTCTGTGTATGGATTTTACTCTCACCAAATTTAAAAACAATAAATTAAAACTTCAAATTACACAAAACACATATTAATTAAGTGTACAACAAGGACCAATTCTAATATTTTATGTAATTTAAGAATTTAATTTCAAATTTTCAAAGTTCATAGGAATCAAATCCAATCAGCTGAAAGAATTTATTTATAAATGACTCTAACTCATTTATAAATAAATTCTAGAGTTTGAAAATAATGTTAAAGATTAATTTTCAATTGATTTATAAATAAATTATGATTGACTTTAGGTTTTAGTTGTTGGTTTTTAATTTTTGAAATAAATATTATAAGAAAATCTATTTTACGTTTAACAATATCAATTGAAAATTGGTTTTATTAAATTGAAAATCTATTTTGGAAAATTGATTATAGATGAGTTTAAGAATTGCTCTACCAATCACACACTAAGTTTTTGGGTATGTTTCAAAATATTTTATATCGTTTGGTGATTGGTTTTACCCAGAGCCTAATTGGTAGCAATTTTGAGGCATATAATTGATTATGGAATACATTAAAATTTTTACCAAACATTCTAAAAAGAATGATAAAACCAATTATGATTATTAAATTATTTCTAAATCATCCACATACAACACCAAAAATTTCCTTAATCAGATAAATTTATCATGTTGACAACATAAACCACCTATATAAGACAACAGTGTCAAAATGGGCTATCCTATTGTTTGTATACCGTAAGCTCATTCTTCCCTTTCACAATGAACAAAAAGAAGACAACAATATCAAAATCAATCACTATTAAGCTGTCAAAGAGTTCATTATCCCCATCTTCAGCTTCAATTTCATAGTTGAACACGACTATTTTCTTGTAGCTCTACAATTATTTTTCTTATCCATCCAAGCAATAGATTGTTGATGGCCCAGAACCACGCCAACTTCAAGCGCCCTGCCACACCAAATCACGTGATGTTTTATCATGGAGGTTTCTGGATTGATTTCCTAAATGATGTGGTGAATTCGTGGTGATGTGTTGAAGAAAATATATTTTTTATTTTCTCCACATGGGGCATATTGATTTGGGGTGTGAGAAACAACGATCATTGCTTGGATTGATGAGAAAAATAAATGTTTCTGTCCCCCCAAAAAAAAAATAGAGGAAGTATATATTCTCTATTCTCTTTTATGTAATGAAAGGAACTCATTAGTGCAGATCATAAGAATTGATTTCCAGTCACTCCTTTAATTTATTTTATATTCTAAGGTCACATCGCATTTATTATTATATGCGTTGAGTTAATTCACGTTTCATTCGTTCATAGAATATATTTTATAAACAATTAAAATATATATATTCTACAAAATGCAAGAATATTCAATAAATATTGAAAAATACACCTTTGGATTTGAATAAGTTTGCCAATCTAACATTTATAAATAGGTATGTGCTTTTGATGGTTTGATTTTGCCATGACATGACTATTAGCTTTTTGAGTGTTCTTAGTATTATCATTGTTAGAAGCTTATATGCTTATAAAACATAATTTATATACAATTAATGAATATACAAATGTTCAATAAAATGCAAGGGTACTCATAGATATTGTAAATACATTCCTATAGAATTTGAATAGGTTTAGCAATTTGATAGTATGAAATAGGTATATGCATTTTTTTATTTTATCACGATATAACTTATGGCTATCGGTCGAATAATTTGTCAAAATTTTTATAGAAATTTCTATATTGCTTAAGGTGCGTTGAATATGCTTGAGAAATGAAACTCGCAGTCAATAAATGACTTATAAGATTATCGGTTGAATGCCTTCTCACCCTGGTTTGATGTCAAAACTGCTTGAACGTATTTAAGTCCAGTTTATTACGGGATGATGTTGACGGAACATTCATTTTCTCAAACTTTATAGCATTATTTTACTATTTGAAGGATTTTCTCAAGTTTATGTTTCTCCTAAAATACTTTGTGTTTTACTTGTTAAAGTGTCTATAATCTTTCTTCCTCAAACACATTAATTCTTTACTGGTCAAAGCCTATTATGTGAAAGTAAGGGATCTTAAGGAAATCTTATACAATACACCATTTTCATGCTTATTTTTGTATTATTTCGAGTATGACTTTTACACAATCTCCCTCGACATCACAATGGTCTTGATAATGGAATTTAAACTCGCATTTTGGAAGTCTGATGCTGAAACGTTTTATTAGTTCATTTTGAGTTGACAATATGAATTTTTAGACAAATGCACATCGATTGATATTTTTTTAATTAATTATGAAGAATTTTGCTTCTTGTGCATAAGCGTTGCTACATCATTGTAGTTTTGTTTTATGTCGTTGAGTTTGTGATTTAAAAAGTTTGAAAAGGAAAATACAAATTAAAAAAAATTAATAGTATGTTTAGGAGTTAGGAAGGGAAGAGAAAGGAAGGGAAGGGAAAATAATGAGAAAGAACAGAATGAAAAGAAATGGAGAATGTTGGATTGTTGAAAGAGGATTTCCCTTCTTCTTATTTAGATGTTTAAAAAAGATAATTTATTCAAATTAAACAATGTTAATTTTAATATATATTTTAAATATAAAAGATGGTCAAATAATATTATATTTCAAATATCATGATCTTTTCATAAATTAAAAAAAAAAGTAGTCTTCATTAAATAAAAATTTTAAAATTTTTATAAGTAAGTTTTCTATTTTGGAATTATGATTTTGTTTTAAAAGACAATCTACCCATATAATGTTAATATTACATTGAAAAGCATATTCTATGTGCAAAATCAATTATTATAATAAAAAATATAGGATATATCTCATTGATTTGCTTATAATATAAATTGCAATAATATAATATTACTTTAAAGAATTTCTTTTTGGTAAATGCTTTGAAGAATTTTAAACTTTTATTTAAATGCAAAATAAAATATGGTTAAATAATACACAATTTAAAGTATTATAACATCTCTATAAATTTAAAAAATAGTTTACTTATATCAAATAATGTTAATATTACATTTAAATATATATATATTATGAACAAATCAATATAAATTGCAACAATTGAATATTACGTTTAAAAATATATTTAAATATAATATGAGCAAACTAATAATTATCAATGAATTAAATAATGATTCCAGTATATTTATTTTTCTATATAGATTGTCACTTTGATATGCAGCATAAGCTTTATTCTTTTGTTTCTTTTTATGATTTTGTTTTAATGTTTCTAGTGGAATGAGCTTAATGTAATGTATTTATTGTAAAATACAATATTACTTAAAATGAAAATTTGAACTTTAATTGCAAGAAAATTAACTTTTATATAAATTAAATTTAAAAATAAAACATATATATTAGCTTTTAAAAATTTAAGTTGCAACATATATAAATTTTACATTTAAAGATATATAAATTAGAGAGCACGAATTTTAGAATTTTGAATTCTGTCATAACTTGTTACTACGTTTAAAAATAATATATATTAATTGTTATGTAAATTAAAATAATATAATATTATGTTTAAAAATATATTTGATTATCATATGAATAAATTAATTATTATAATAAAAAATATGGTATATTTTGTTGTTGATTTGCTCATAATATAAATTACAATAATATAATATTATTTCAAAAAAGTTTAGACTTTTTTCACAAAAATAAAATTTTATTATTAAATTTTCTGTTATCACTAAATTTATTATTTTAGAATGATGATTAGATTTTAAATATAAAAATATTATCAAATATGTTTAGGAAAGAAAATATTTCATGAGAGACCAAGATGTGTCCCAATATGATATCAAGGATTTCTCTGATATATATATATATATATATATAAAAAAAAAAGTTGTGTTACTTACTCACTTCCAAATATCATTATCCAACAGTCAAAAAAAGTAAATAAGAAAAAGTTTTTAATTTTTTATTTTTTTCTATTTAATTTAAATCATTGATAGAATTTTTGTCTTTATCTGTTTTAACAATAAATGATTTATTGAATTATTATAACTGATTTCTCATTTAATTTTTTTTAATTTCATTACTATTAAATTATTAATTTAATTTTAAAATTTTTTAATTATCAAACAATATTTTCATTTATAATTTTTTATATTTGACTTATTTATTTATTTGAAGAACCTAATTTTGACATCTAATTTAATATTACTAACATGACTTTCAATTTAAAATTTGATGATATTATATTTAAATATCTTCCTAATATTATAAAAATTATAACACTTACCTTCATCTAAATATTATTAACAAGTGAAAAGAACTTTTTAATTTTCCTTTTTATGTATTTTTTTCATTCAAATTTAAATTATGGATAAACTTTTATATTTATCTATTTTAATAATAAATTATTTATTTAAATTATGTCTAATCAATTTATAATTTAATTTTTTAATCTCACTGTTGTTAAATTATTAAATTATTCGTTTAATTCTTTCATTTTCTGAATTATCAAATAATATTTTGATTTCTAATTTTAAATATTTGAATTATTCATTTATTTGAGTAATACTATCTTAGTATCCAATTTAATATTATTAAAATAATTTTTAACTTGAAATTTGGTAGTATTATATTTAAATATTTAGTATTAAAAGTAAAAGTCAAAAATATTTTAATATTTTAATGAATTATAAATTTTAAATAATTTTGATAATATATCTTCTAATCTTCCTAATATTAAAAAATTTGCGACACTCATCCTCATTCAAATATAGAGGTGTCAAAACTGGTTGGGTTTAACGGGTTAGCCTGGGACTGGTATAATTTTGCCTGACCTAGGATACGAAAAACGATAACAGTGGCCCAACCTGATAAGGGACTGACCCGAAATAACCCAACGCGACAAGCACCTGGGACTGATAAGTGTTAACCTGTCGGGCTATTAGGTTAGCCTGTTAACCTGGTTCTATTGGGCTATTGGGTTAGCCTGGTAGATTAACCCGTTAACCTGGTAATATATAATTAATTAATTAGTATGTATATGTATATTAAAATT
>JANHAO010008939.1:0-18842 GCA_026873985.1 Saraca asoca | reverse complement strand
CTAGGGACAATTATCATATTTATTTATATTACGCAGATATAACAAAAATATAATAATTGAATTACCATTAAAACGTAATATAATGCATGCAAACAAACAATCATCCCATGATTGACTTCTAGGGCATACACCAACATGAATGTCTAAGCACATATTAGTCCTAAACATCACAACTCTTGAACACTAGTTTGAGGTTGCTAGAAATCATTGGGCAGTATGGTAGGAGTTAAGCAATCTAATGTACTATGTGAAAATAATGGTATTACCCATGTATCGATTAGTTAATTAATGTAAATTATTATACAATTCAACTCATCCTTAACTTAGATGCATTGTTGACAACTGAGATGTAGGATGGAAGGTGTAGAAGCTTATATTCAACCCCTAAGCAATTTACATCCAAAGGTCAATCCTTATGATAGCATTAATTCAAATTTTATCATACATGAAATTTAATGGGGAGAAAGACTTAGTTAAAATATAGAATTTTCAAATTCAATATCTAAATGTTCATGATGTTAAAATCAAATCTGTAGGTATGTTAAAATCCAAAATTTTTGCATATTCAAGCTTAGAATAGAGAAAATTCAAATATGTTCATTTGTCTTATTTTCTGCTTCATACATACATATATATATATATATGTTTTGTATGGTTCCTTGTGGAAGGCCATCTAGTCTTATGTTATCCTGAGTCACAATACAAAGGTAGCACTATACAAGTAATTGCCCAACCATCCAATCATATTATTTAACAATTGTTTTATTCTTGCATTGAAGGACCTGACTTACTTATTGCAATTTGTCCCCTTAATAATTGTTTTGTTCTTGCCTAATCACCGAATAGGTAATCTGAGGTATGAATTTAACAATTTTAACTTTTATTTTGTTCTTACACTCTCGTTTTTAGGACTTTTACCAATTGCAAAGAATAAATATGCACTAGGCTTGTTGATTGTAGTATCTCCTATATATATTTGGCTTGGGTTTATGTCTTTGTAATCTTATAGAGAGGAAAGGTTTGTCAAAATTCTGATACTTTTTTATTGCGTTTGATATATTTTTCACAAGAGTTATTTTACCAAAAAATAATAAGATGCTCATCCTCGTGCCAATGTTTTCATGAGACTAATTGATCATGTTTCATATATCTTTTCAACCCCTATATCTCCTTAACTTGAATAGTAGGTTGGGTGGCTTATGAAAATGAATGGGTTTTATTTTGAGATAAGAAGATGAGAGAAGTTGGAAATGGGCATTATTCTATACCTTAGTGTTTTCCCTTTGGTGTTCAAGGTAGTAAAATTTTTGTAAGAAATCCTTCCAACAAGTTACAGGTACAAAGAGTCCATATGAAGAAAACAAGTAGCATAATGCTAGGCCTGTTAATTTTTTAGGAACCCTACAAAAATTACTTTATACAACCATATTAATCTTGCCAAGACCTAGGAGTTTGTTTTGACTTTTGATATTGATATCTATCATTCATGGTTTCCATTTCTAGTTCTAGATAGTCATGTTAGAATAATAGGTATAGGATGAGTCTACTAAAGTCACAATAATTTAGAGGAAATAAAGTTTAAGTATTTTAACAGGTTAGGAAAAGATTCATAGTGTAGGTTAAGCTAAGAATTTTGAAGGCATGTTGTATTATTACTAGCCTCGATCCACAAAACATGACCGACATAGAAGGTTATCATTAGGAAATCCCCTACAAGCCTCATAATGCAAAACCATTATTGATTAACCTAACATACCAAAGACCAAATTTACATTGATGTATAAACAAGTATTTACATATCAAATTCTACTAAGAATCTAATAGAATTTCCTCTATTTTTTGGGCACTTAGTCTCAAGGCCTTTACAACAGATAAGGGCTACAAGGCCTATACGTAACTTGTACAATATCTCAAAATCACAATGGCCTAGTTTACACAAATCTACATCCTATTGGGCACTCATCAATCAAATACATGCATGCAACAATTCTACTAACTGCCAAGGCTTGCACTATCAATATGCCTTTAAGCTTCGCAGAAGGTGATCTACTTGATCAATGTGCAGATCCTAAACTAGTAGGATAAAGAGGAATAATAGGGATGTCCTCAAGCTTTGAAAAATATGGAGAAAAATGGGGTAAGTTTCAAAGAAATTCAATGAGTAGATAATCCCGTAGAAAGCCAAAATTTAGTTTATAGTTCATATTCAAAATCCAAAGGATAAAGTATGTATAAAGTCGGGAAGATAGGCTTACCCATTCAAAAGTAATAATTTCAAAATAGGTTTGAAAACTTTCATTCATCAAGAAAATCAAGTAATTAAAATATGGTATTCAACAAAAATAAAATGAGCAACAAAGTGTGAAAAATATTCATTATAGTGTAAACATAGGAGAAATTCAACAAGGCTTTCTAAAATTTATCAATACCCAAGTAACAAAAATATTCAATAGTTGCTCTTTCATTCAAATACAATTGGAATCCAAAGGATAATTCCTAGAGGTAACCAACCTAACAGAAATCTCCATAATCCATCCATATACACCAATCAGATATTCAAATATTCTCCCCTTTATTTCTCTAATAGAAATTCTAATCACAAGTGCATTTGAGGGTTTCTAAGGAATTACCAATAGATCCAGGATTTCAAAATAATTAATCATTCAGAAAACATTATTCTACCAGGTTTTTTCCATAAATAAGAGACATTCTATTTATATCATAATATCAATAATCCAAACATATCAATATTCTAGGTAGCATAAGTTTCAGAAAGGTTAACGTTTCCATATCACAATATTTTGAAATCATTGCTTCTATAAACAATAATCATTACCAAATGCATAAGTACGCTAAATCCTTTTCAAATTTATACATCATATAGTAAAATGAAATCCCTAGTTTCAATAACGTAAATCAAGATAAAATGCACAATTTTATCATGGCAAATCATTTTCACATATATATATATATAAGACATATAGTTAAACTTTCGAAACAAGTTGACATAAAAAATCCTGTTGTTCAGAAATCATAGTATTCCTTACAACAAAATTATTTTATATTGTAAAATGGGATTTATCAAAAGAGTAAGATTATCTACTCACCTTAGAGACTCCTTAAATGACCAATTTTTTTTCCTCAAGAGAATTGATTAATGTCACAAGAATGTTTCTTAAAATGCTAGATCAGCCAACTTAGAAATTGGAGTTAATCTACCTAGCTGGGTATAGACAGTATCAAAATTAATTTTTGAACTTAAATTTTAAGTCCTATAATTAAGTACACCATTAGACTTCAATATCTAAAGCTATAATTTCAAAAATTAAGAAGCAGAATCACCTACTTGGATATTCAGCTGAAATTCAAAAATTTAACATCAGTGTGCTTGGTTCTTTGGTAGGAGAATTGCTGAAGCAAATTTATAAGAAAGTTTCAGTATACTTTAACTTTGAAGTGTTAGGGTTTCAAGTAGGACTTCTTAATAACTTGAAGTAGACTTAAAATAAAATAAATCTTTTATTTTAGGAAGACTTGACTTAGATTGTCACCAGCAAGCCAAATCAAGCTCGGCTGGAAGATGCTGATGGAGAAGGAAAGAAGAAAGTGGACAACGACTGGCTCATTGGACAACGAAGAAATGGAGAAGAAGTGGATCAACCGGCAATGAAGTAGAGAAGAAGTAGCACAAGGGATGTTTCAAGAAGCAGAACACGCACATGGGAGAGCTAGTGTTGGAGAAAATGTATCATAACATGAAATAGGGTAATTTGCAATTTAACCCTATTAACTCATCAATATCTTCAAAAAGGTCTTCTTGAAAAAGGGAAAATTATATTACGACTGCAACGAGCATTCAAAACCTTCACTTTGGTCCAATAGAAATATATTTTCACTTTCCTTAATTTATTTTCTTATTATTTTTCTTTTAAGGTATTACAAACTCTTCACCCCCAACAAAAGAATTCATGCTTAAATTCTAAAAGCATTGTTATACAGGGTCAAAACAAAGTATCAAAATATGTATTAAGAATGAGGGTCCATACCAACTTGTCATTAAGAGAGATGTGGGTATTTATCCATCATGAGAGACTCAAGTTCTCAGGTCATTTTCTTTTTGCCATGATTTTCCCATAGGACCTTCATGGAAGGATACTCTTTGGAGCGAAGTTTTCTAACTTGATGATTAACTATAGCCACTGGACATTCCTCATACTTAAGATGGCTATCCAACTCAATTGGAATTTAAGGAAGAATGTGAGATGGATCGGGAACATATTTCTTCAACATAGACATATGGAAAATAGGATGAATACTTTCTAATTCTGGAGGTAGATCCAACCTATATGTCACAGCACCAATCCTTCTTTCAATGGGAAATGGGCCCATACATCAGGGACTCAACTTCCTTTTTTTTACCAAATCTCATCACTCCCTTCATGGGTGATATCTTCAAGAATACCTAATCATTCACTTGGAACTCCAAGTCCCTTCTTCTCTTATTAGCATAATACTTTTGGTAACCTTGAGTTGTTATTAACTTTTCTCAAATGATTTTAACTTCTTCATTTGCATCCTACACCAAATCTATGCCCAAGATCTTCACTTCTCTAGCTTTGAACCATTTGATTGGAGATCTGCATTTCCTTCCATACAATGCTTCAAAATGGGCTATTTGAATAGCAGAATGGTAGCTATTATTATAAGCAAATTTGATCAAGGGTAAGTATCACTCCTAACCACCTTCAAATTTTAACACATAAACTCGAAACATGTCTTGTAAGACTTGAATAGCCCTATCAGATTGACCATCAGTTTGGGGCTGAAAAGTTGTATTGAAATGAAGTTGTAACCCTAAAGTCTATTGAAAAGATCTCCAAAATTAAGTGGTGAATTGAGTACCTCCATTAGATATAATTGACAATGGAACCCTTTCTCGATCTAGGTATAACTGAGCAGAGGCTGAATAAGTTATTTTCAATGGAAGAAAATGAGCACTCTTGGTCAAACAGTCAACAATCAACTAGATGGAATCATAGCCTTTTAGAGTTCTTAGTAGCCTAATAAGGAAATCTATAGTCACTCTCTCCCATTTCCATTCAAGAATCTCTATATTCTGATGTAGGCCTGTGGGTCTTTGGTGTTCAGTTTTTACTTCCTGGCGTGTGAGACATCGAGAGACAAAGTCTGCTATATCCTATTTCATTCCTTCTTACCAATAACCCATCTTAAGATCCTAATACATCTTATTACTACCAGGATGCATAGCATAAGAAGATGAATGAGCCATATGCATGAGTCATTGTCACTGATTAGAAACTTCAGGCACCCATATGCCACCATGGTAAGTTCAAGCTCCCCTATCACCTCTTGCTAAACCAAAACTTGGTTCTTTCTTCATTTTTCCTAACAACTTGTTTATATTCACATCTTGAGCCTGTGCAATCATAATTTAATCAACCAATGGAAACTGTACCTGCATATGAGCCATGAATATTCTAGGTTTTGCTATTTGCAATTGCACTCCCCTAACTTCTACTTCATGCATCTCTTAAATGATCGGTCTCCTAGGAACCTCAATATGAGCAAGGCTTCCTGTAGACTTTCTACTCAAAGTATCAACTACCACGTTGGCCTTGCTTATATGATTCAAGATAGAGTAGTCATAATCTTTCACCAATTCCATCAATAGCATTGCCTCAAGTTCAGGTCTTTTTGCTCAAAGATATACTTTAAGCTTTTATAGTCAGTGTAAATGTCATATTTCTTGCCATACAAATAATGGCCCCAAATCTTCAAAGTAAATACCACTATAACCATCTCCAGATTAAGAGTGGGGTATTTCTGTTCATGCTTCTTGAGTTACTGCATAGGCTATGACTCTGGCTTGTTGCCTCAAAACACACCCAAGACTAATTTTGGAGACATCATAATATATGGTACATTTACCACCACTAATGGTTAAAGCCAATATTGGTGCCATTGTCAAGCACTTCTTAAGTCATTGGAAGCTTGCTTCACATGAATTAAACCATATATATTTAGCATGCTTTTGAGTTAACTTGGTCAATGGAGCTGAAATATAGGAAAAGTCTTTCACAAAGCAGTGGTAATACCTAACTAGACCCAAGAAACTATGAATCTCAGTAACTGAAGTGGGTCTAGGCTAGTGTTGAACCACTTCTACCTTCCTAGAATCCATACTGATACCTTCATTTGAAACCACATGTCCTAGAAAAGCTACACTGGTTAACAAGAACTCACATTTCAAAAATTTGGCATAAAGTTGATGCTCTAAAAGAGTTTGCAACACTAATCTCAAATGTTGTTCATGAGTTTAGTTATTAGGAGAATACACCAAAGTATCATCAATGAACACAATCACAAATTAATCTAGGAAGGGTTTAAAGATCTTGTTCATCAAATCTATAAAGGCTACAGAAGCATTTGTTAGTCCAAAAGACATCACCAATAACTTATAATGACATACCAAATTTGAAAAGCTGTCTTGGGAATGTCTTTTTTTCAAATTCGCAGTTGATGGTAACCTAATTGCAAATCGATCTTAAAGAAGTATTGAGCACCCTAGAGTTGATCAAACAAATTATCAATTCTAGGCAATGGATACTTGTTCTTCACTGTGACTTTGTTCAGTTGTCTGTAGTTAATGCATAGTCTCAAGATTCCATTCTTTTTCTTTACAAATAGCACAGGGGCTCCCCAAGGGGATGTACTAGGATAGATAAAATCCTTATTTACCAAATCTTGTAATTGTACCTTCAACTCTTTTAACTTAATTGGTGCCATGCAGTATGATGGAATGGAGATGAGATCAGTTCCAGGAACCACATCAATACAAAATTCAATTTCTTGTTCTAATGGCATTCCAAGTAGTTCTTCTAGAAAGACATCTAAGAACCCTTGAACCACTGGTACATTTTTTGCTTTCTTTTCCATCAATTTTGTGTCCCAAATGAATGCCAAGTAAGTTTCACATCCCTTTTTAATCATCTAACTAGCACACAAGGTAGAAATTAGATTAATAGGAACTTCACCCTTGTCTCCCTGAAGTACAAGAACTTTACTATCTAGTACATGAAAGCTGACCAATTTGTTACAACAATCAACATATGCATAATGTGCTGATAACCAATCCATGCCTAAGATAACATCGAAGTCAACCGCATCTAGCACAATCAAGTTGGCAGGCAAAATAGTTTCATAAATATTGATTTCACAAGAAGACATATCACGAGCTATCAATGTTTGACCCGAAGGAGTAAAAACCAACAGTTGTGATTCTAGATGGATTCGAGGTCTAACAAATCACATAGCTAGATAAGTGGATATAAATGAGTAGGTCGCACCTGAATCAAATAATACATAAGCTGAAATAGAATCGACTATTAAGGTACTTATAACCACAACATCAAAAGCCTAGGCATCCTGCCTAGTCAGGGTGTATACTTTCGTGGTAGGTCCCTGTTTGCTACCATAACCTTTACTAGCTAAGCTCCTACCTCCTCTTCTTATAGTAGTATCAGATACTGAGGGCCTCATGGTTGGCATAGATCGATGTGGAACACTCTTTGCTACACCCATGGCCTTAATGCCACTAGGTGAAGTAGAAGAACAAGGACAATCTCTCCTTAAGTGACCCATCTGGCCACACCTAAAACAAGCTCTAGTTTCTCATTTATAAAATCTAGAATGAGTTTTCCCATAGAATTAGAATGGCTATGGTGCCTCAAATCCAACTGAAATAGGATGGCTCAAACTAGATCCCCCAATAGGATGATAATTGAAAGCAGTAACTTCTATGGGTCTTCTACTTTGAGTACCGACACTTGAATGATGTGACGATATGGGTACCTCAGGCCTCCAAGAGGTAGGTGCATTGGAAATGTAGAGGTCTAGCTTCTGGAATCCCTACCAATGCCTTTAGATTTAGACCTCTTTCTTGAGCTACCTGGGGCTTCTCTTGCCCTTTTCCTCTATATAAATCTCACTTCTAATTCGATTACCTAATTGGATACTTGTTCATATGTAGTACCCTCAGTGAGTTGTATGACATTAAAATAATGATCATTAAGGGCATCAATAAATTTTTGGGCCTTGTCATTTTCTATAGGAATTAGGTGTCTTGCAACATGGGAAAGATGGAGGAACTGAGCAGCATATTCGAATACTATTAATCCTCTTTGTTTTAGGTTATAAAATTCCTGCAATTTAGCATAGCATTGTCCTTCAGTGAAGAATTGCTATAGAAAGGCTATGTGAAATGTTTCCAAAGTATTAGTCCTATCTCCTGTGGACCCACGGCTTTCCCAGCCTTGATACCAAGCAACTATAAAACCATCAAGCTAGAACTTAACCAGCTTTACTGCTATATCTTTTGGACACTCTAGAATCTACCACAAATGTTCAATTTAATTCAAAAGTTTGAGAGGATCCACTAGTGACCTTATATTAGAATATCTAGAAGGCTTGAGTTTTTGAAATTCTCCCAAATAGTTTTGAAAGTTCATAGTAGTTGGTGCTATAGAAGGCGGAAGAGGTGGAGGCATTTGGGTTTCTAGCCTCTCTTGTTGTTGTATTTGTATTCTCTAATGAGCAATTCATCCACAAATTCATTTAAAGTTCTCTATAAGTTTATAGCCCACACTGGGGTATCTGTGGTAAAAGGGCTAACTAAAGCTCCAGAAATGGAAGGAGCTTCTGATTTAAATTAGGAAATTTCTAGTTACACTTCTTCTTGTGCAACCTTACCTTAGCCTCTAGCATGGCATTACCCTCTAGGTTTACCCCTGCCTTGTTGTAGTGAGTGGGAAGATGATGGTTCATGGGAGGCTTTTTCGTATGTTTCTTCCATTCAACATCCAAGGTGAGCCAAAGATGGAGTTCGAGGCAGCATTTTCCTATTATCAAATAGAAGGGTTTGTTAAAGCAAGATTCAAATACATTTATACACATAGGATTGAAAGATTTAGGTAATGCAGAGGTTTTCAACATATTCATGGTGTGGGCATTAACACATCCTTATTCATGCATTGTGCTCCCAAGTGCACTAACATGAACTTGGTATGCCTATCCTAACTTTGCAATTGAACACCCCTAATCATGCACCTAGACTCTATACTATGATCTGATACTAACTTTGTCATGCCCTAATCTATGAAATGTGATTGGTGTAGAAGGTCACTATTAGGAAACCCCCCACAAGCCTCACAATGCAAAACCGTGATTGATTAACCTAACATACTAGAGACCAAATTTACATTAATGCATAAATAAGTATTTACATATCAAATTCTACCAAAAATCTAGCTGAGTTTCCTCTATTTTTTGGACACCTAGGCTCAAGGAATTTGTAATAGACAAGGGCTACATGCCCTATACATAACCTGTACAATATTTCAAAATCATAATGGCCCAAATTATACAAATCTACATCTTACTATGCACTCATCAATCAAATACATGTACACAACAATTCTACCAACTACCAATATTTATGCCATCAATATACCTTTACTCTCTGAGAAGGTGATTTACTCAATCAATAAGAAGATCCTGAACTAGTAAGATGAGGAGGAATAGTGGAGATGTCCTCAAGCTCTAAAGAACATAGAGAGAAATGGGCTAAGTGTCAAAGAAACTCAATGAGCAGATAATCCCATAGAAAACCAAAACTTAGTTTATAATTCATATTCAAAATCCAAAGGATAAGGTATGTATGAAGTTGTAAACATAGGCTTACCTATTCGAAAGTAATAATCTCAAAATAGGTTTGAAAACTTTCATTCCTCAAGAAAATCAAGTAATTAAAATATGGCATTCAATGAAACTAAAATGAGCAACAAAGTGTGACACTATGAAAAATATTCATCATAGCGTAAACATAGGAGAAATTTGATAAGACTTTCTAAAATTTATCAGTACTCAAGTAGCCAAAATATTTAATAGCTACTCTTTCATTCAAATATAATTGGAATCCAAAAAATAATTCCTAGAGGTAACCAACCTAACAAAAATCACCATAATCCATCCAAACACACCAATCAGATATTCAGATATTCTCTCCCTTATTTCTCTAATAAATATTCTAATCATAAGTGCACTTAAAGGTTTTCAAGGAATTACTAATGGATCTAAGATTTCAAAATAATTAATCATTTAGAAAATATTATACTACCAGGTCTTTCCATAAATAAGAGACATTCTATTCATATTATAATATCAATAATCCAAACATATCATCAACATTCTAAGTAGCATAAGTTTTAGAAAGATTAACATTTCTATATAACAATATTATGAAATCATTGCTTCTATAAACAATAATCATTACCAAATGCATACATACACTAAATCATTTTCAAATTTATACAATCATATAGTAAAATGAAATCCTTAGTTTTAATAACATAAATCAAGATAAAATGCATAATTTCATTATGGGAAATCATTTTCATATATATATATATATATACATGACATATAGTTAAACTTTCGAAAGAAGTTAACATAAAAAATCCCATCATTAAAAAATCATAGTATTCCATACAACAAAAATATTTCATATTACAAAATGAGATTTACCAAAACAGTAGGATTATCTACTCACCTTAGAGACTCCTTAAATGATCAAATTTTTTTCCTCAAAAGAATTTATTAATCTTACAAGAATGTTCCTCAAAATGCTAGATCAGTACACTTGGAAATTTGAGTCAATCTACATAGCTGGCTATAGACAATATCAAAATTAATTTTTGAACTTAAATTTAAAGTCCTATAATTAAGAACATCTATCCTATATTAATATTAGACTTCAATATTTGAAGCTATAATTTCAAAAATCAAGTAACAGAACCACCTGCTTGGATATTCAACTAAAATTTGAAAATTTAACATCAATGTGCTTGGTTCTTCAATGGGAGTATCATTGATAACCCAAATCAAGCTCGGTTGGAAGATGCCAGTGGAGAGGGAAAGCAAGGCTACTAAGCTAGGCCGAAGGACGTGAGGCGCTAGAGAAGGAGAAAAGAAAGAGGATGGTAGTTGGCTTATCGATGGCGAAGAAATGGAGAAAAAGTGGATTTGACAGTGAAGAAGTAGATAAGACATAGCACAGGGGAGGTAATTTGCAATTTAACCCTGTTGACTCATCAACATCTTTAAAAAGGTCCTCCTCAAAAAGGGAAAATTACATTATGGCCCCAACGAGCATTCAAAACCTTCACATTGATCCAATAGAAATATATTTTAATTTTCCTTAATTTATTTTCTTATTACTTTCCTTTTAAGGCATTACAATAAGCAATTTTAATCTATTTAAGATTGCATCTGTATTTAGAGTTGCTTATTGTTAAGAAGGATAAAGTCTCTTTCCCCTACATTCTATTTAATTTGTGTTGTTCTATTTCATCTCCTTTGGGCTTAGCAATATTTTGATTAGATTTATTATTCTTGTTTCTTCCTTGATTATATGCTTTTTTAGGGTGTAATAGTGTGGTGATATGTGGCCTAATATATGTCGTATCATAAATTAATTTCAATGTTTTGGTTAAATTTTTGTACACTAAGAATGTTCCATATTATTGATTAACTACTTCATTTTAAGAAGATGTAAATCTTATGAGAATGCCCATGACAAGTTGACAGTTTTAGATGCAACTAGTGTTCTTATTATTGCATTAAAGATTTTTTAGGTATGTTATATGTTAAGTTCATGTGATTAGTTCATGATGTGTTGCAACATCTTTACATCATTTGAACATAGAGTTTAAACCCCACAACATACCTGACCTACATATTAACAAAAAGTTTAGATCCTATAAAAATTTGCAATTGTTTTACAATTTTAAAAAATGTTTAGGCCCATAACTCATTGACCTACATATTGACAAGTTGCAGTTTCCTAATTCATGTACCTTCAATGGCTTCCATGTTATTAGTAAGAAGTTTTGTTGCATTTTATTGGTGATAATGTCCAGGGAAATTTTGTTGTTTTTCAAGGCTTCCTTGAAGATTTTGGCACTCTTTAGAATATTCTCTTTCATGTGTTTTTAGTTTATTTATGCTTTGTAACTATTATATGGTTTTACAAAAAATTCACACATCTATAACTCATTTAGTTGTAGGCCTTAAAAGTTTTCTAAAATTCGTGACCCAAGACATTCCCTGAGTGTGTATATCTTTGTACATACATGCATGGGGCAGAGATTTAGGGTCATTTGTCTTTCAAGAACAACATATGTATTTTCATGGTCTCTTTGTTCATTTCTTTCATTGAATACAATTATTGGTGTATTTTAAGGGAAATTTTTTCTTATTGTTCAATTTTTCATCTAATGCAATTATTAATGCATTTCAAGCCTTTTTGCCATATATATTTTGTAAATTCATATTTTTTTCCTTCACATATTATAGATCTCTACATTGGTGAGTTGACATTTTTTGGGTCCTCCATAACCATTTCATCTTTATCATTGTGTTTCTCTTTGACTTATACTCTCAATTACCCAACCTCATTTTTGCAATTGTGTTGAGTTTTGTTCTACTCCTTTCCTTTCATTGGGAGTATAGAACATTCAATCGTATTTGTTTATAGACTTCTAGTTGATTTTTGTATGACATAGTAATGTAGTGCTTATGATTAATCTAACAAGTAGGTATGATCATATTCAGTTGATTCCTTGAACAAGCAGGTAGTTTTTAATTTGTTATATTGAAATGATTGTTATATGAGAAACTATGCAATATTAATATGGTTCTTATTTTTTTAAGCTACCATAAATTGATATATTTGTAATTGGTCTAAATGTGCAACAAGAATTAATATTGATATTGAAGCTAGATTCTTCCTTTTCAATAGAACAAATGACTACTAGCATTTAACTAGTAACTATTCAAACTTGACTACTTCTATATTGAACATCAATTTGTATAAAATCTATATTACTACTAGTATTTTACTATTAATTATAACTTCTGTCTCATGGGGCGCTGCTCTTATATTAATTAAACTCCTTTTCTTAATTGGCACTTCATTTTCTACCCTTCATATCATCTTTCTATATATATATATATATATATAGCAATCTCATAGTATATCCTCTTCCTGTAGAGCTTTGATCCAGGGCCAACTTTGCTAACATTTCTCCTACAATTCCATAGACTTTCTCTTATTGGAATGATTTCTCCCTCATTATAAGTGTGGGGCTAACTACAAATGGGTAGGCACTCTTACTATTACAAATAAAAGCTATGGAAAGGTCTCTGGCCACCTGAGCAAGATGAGAAGATTTAGATGCAGATATATTGCCATGTAAGACCTCAATTGCTATGTGCCCAAACAAGTAGGCACTCTGATGGTTTGTTTAGAAGTAAATAAAAATCTACAGTACTAAAAAGAAATTGAGGATTATCTTTTTATTTTTAGTTTATTTTTGAACAACATTACTATTTCTTCCTTCTCATTTCCCTCTATTCTCTTACATCTAAATAGACCATCACTCTACCCCTTTTAGCACTAAGTGAAATTGTTGTTATTTACATCCTCATAATTTGAAGGTACTAACATGTTTGCAAAGATGTGGCAATAGCTACAATTTTAGGTGGTTCAATTACTTAAGGAATTATTGGAAGAGAGATACATTTTCACAAGAAGAGAAAACCTTATCATTTAACTTCATGTAGTGTTAGGAAATAGGTAATCCCTCTTGTAGTACATCATATCTTGTCTAATTATCTTTTTCCATTGGTTCGGACATCATTTCGTAGTTAACTTCTTTTTACTAATGGCATGTTTTTGCTTCCACAAATGGCCCCAAATTGTAGCACAAGTTCCTAGAAGAATTGATAATAAAGTAAAAAATCGATGGACTTCTAGCTTATAGAAAAAACATAGTCAGTGGGGTATAGGTCCGGTCACCCATAAACCATTGTCAAAGGTTGAAAAAGGAGAGGAAAAAGATTCAATAGCCAAAAACCAAGAGAAATTGCCATCAATATCCAATGTAGCCATCATTAAGCTTTAAAATTGTTAACAACACCAATAGTAACATGATCACTAATTGTTCCAAAAAAGACATTTTAATGGACAGGTTTTTGACAAGCCAACAGGAAACCTATGTACTAGTTGCCAATTTCCACTTATACTATGCTTCCATTAGTAAATGACTCATTTATCCCTATCACTTGTATCTGTTACAAGCTTTCACTTAATGATACTTCTACAGCTTCTATAAGCAGTAAATAATTCCCATTACTAGTAAGGGAATACCTCCAATAATATTAGCAATAGAAACAATTGTAATATGAATATACTTTCTTGGGGATTAATGGATTGTAGTAACAATGCCTCTATTAAAGAAGACTAAGTTCATATTCTTGATAAGCAAATAGAAGAAGCCAAGTGGACCAAGTACCTTCATAACCTAATGTTGATGCTGGCTACTGGATAAAGCCATCAAAGTACTACTATGTCACATCCCGATTCTCAACATGTGATCAGCGTAGAAAGTTGGGTGGCTTCCTATTAGCCTAAACTATGCAATAAAACTCTTGATGCTACACACTTTCCTATGTGGAAGGTGACTTAACAACTAAAAACTTTGCAAAACAAGATGGAAAAAGTCAAAACAACATTAACACATTTATTAAAATGCTTTATCATAATTTTAACAAAAATTTGGCAAAGTCCCCCCTATGTTTCAGACCTCAGGCCATAGGCCAATACAATAGCTAAGGGCCACATGCCCTACTCAAGACTTGTATAAACAATTGAAATATAACACAATGCGCAGCTACATCAATATACACAATCCACTCGGCAACACCCATATATATACATTGGAAGACTCAACCTAACTAACTGCCAAAATATGACCATAAATATTTCTCTATACTATGCAAAAGAAGCCTACCCAGTCAAGGAGCAGGCTTAAGTTCAGATAGGTGAGAATGAGTAATAGGGGTAGCCTTAGATGGTGAAAAGTATTTTAAAAAAATGGAGTGAGTTTCTTAGAAACTCAATGAGTGAATAATTCTCCAAGAATCAATGGTTAGTTACAATTATATTCAAATGCAACCCAGTATAAACATACATCTACATCCATTTATAAAACACCTTACAAATTGAAAGTTGCAACTTCAAACCATTAATACCCAAGATTCTTAACTCATTAAATATAATGATACACAAAATAAATTAAAGAAGTCAAACTCAATATATATATTAGATACCAAATTTAAATATGATACAAGGGAAACGAGAATATGTCCCCACACTTTAAAGTTTTCTTAAACACGTAAAATAAGAAGCAAAGCATGAAATTTTGAATATACTAATCCTAATGCAAAATGAAATAAAAAAAATCAAATATCTTTCTTACCTGACAAATAGATGAGTGCAAGAAAAATTCAAAATTTCCAAGATTCCAATGGCTAGTTCTTATAGACAACCTTGCTTAATAGTGTCCAATCATCATCATTCATCCTATTCCTCCAATAGTTATTCTCTTCTTGTCCCTCCATCAGTTTTATTTCTTAGTTCAGTTCTATTTGCAAGTGCTTGGAGTTTTCTAAAAGAATTTTCAAAGGATCCAAATTTCAATTTTTCAAGGATACTCAATACTAAAATATTTCATAAAATAATATGCACTAACAAAAGAGAAATGAATAGTTTTCAATCAATTTATATATTAAATCATTTGACTAATCATTAATTTCACGTAGTACCTTTGCTCAATAGATTCAACAATCCACTATTGCAAAATAGAAAGATTTTCATCATCAAGCATAGGAAACTATTCTTTAAAATATATAATGTAATACTATTTGCTACAACATATGATTTCACCTTTAAGTGCAAATAACTAGTAAAAATTCAAATTAATTTAAAATCATAGAGTCTTATGTTGTCCAAGTTCAAAATAGTAAATAAAATAGGCTCTTGTATAATAATCATAAAAAGGAGGAGTAAATTATCCATTCACCTTTAAAGGTAGTAGGATAACTTCAGTTTACATTTTGAATCTCAACTTTCCAAAGTAGCCTATCCAACAAGCTCATCAAAACCTAATAACCACTGATCACCAATCATCTCCTAAAATTAGTTTCTAAATAAAAATAAAACTTTTTTAATCACTTAAATCCCACTCTAATACAAAAATAAATATCAAATTGAGAAAAAGGGAAAAATATGCTCACTTCAATTTCGAGGGCATGGGCTATTGGTTGATTGTGAGTCAATGATCAAGCCACTACACATTAGCCGTCATTCTCGCCTGATGCAATGGGTAGTGAAATCAATGGCTTCCAAGCTCCCAAGGGCGATAAGCTAGTTTAATAGATTTCGACAAGCTGTTGATTCCCATCAGCTCAAACTAGCTCACATGTGTCCTCTATGTGATGCCAAGGTAGCTGAAGTAGCAATCAGATACAGAGTAGAGCAGAAGCAAAGTTTAGGAGGAAGTAAAGCACAAGCAACATTTGGGAGGAAGAAGAAGCAGAAGCAAATCAGGAGGAAGAAGAAGAAGAAAAAGAAGCAAATCAGGGAAGGTGGAAGCAAAGTAGAAATAATGGTTTAAGAGGGAAAGACATTTGTAGAAAAAAAAATACAGAAAAAATAAAGAAAGGAAATAAAAAAGGAAGAGAAAATAACGTGTGTTGAGTAATCAAGTTATTTTTTTAAAAAAAAAAACACTTTAACTTATATACTACATTTACAGTGTTACATATAGGTTAAAATAAAACTAAAATATAATTTATGTCTACTTAATAATTACCACCAATAACACATAGTTTAACAAATATACATACTAATTTAAGTTATTATTTTCTAAATTGGTTATTGTTAACTAACATAATACAACAAGTGTCACAAATTCTCCTCCCTTAAAAGAATTCACCCTCAAATTCTATAAGCAAGATCATAATTATGATGGTACAATTTCTTTTACAAACCATTAAAGGTATAATTTTAATGACTTTATAGTAAAAGGATTCATATTGGTAAACTATTCAAAAAGATAGGGAGATTCATCCTTCATGATCATTTTGGGTTCCCTAGTCATCTCTTTTTTCCCATAGTTTTCCCATAGGAATTTTACTGAAAGATATTCCCTCGAGTGAAGTCTTCTAATTTGCTGATCTATAATAGCTATAAGACACTCCTCATAACTGATATGACTATCCAACTCAACTAGGATTTGGGGAAGGATGTGAGATGGATCTGGAACAACTTTTTCAACATGGACACATGAAAAATAGGATGAATGTTTTCTAACTCTAGAGGTAGATTAAATTTATAAGGCATGACACCTACCTTCTTAATTATGGGGAATGAACCTATGTACCAAGGACTTAACTTTCTCCTCTTGCCAAATCTCCTAACTCCTTTCATAAGTGATATTTTAAGAATACCTAGTCACCTATTTGGAACTCCAAATCTCTTCTTCTTTTGTTTGCATATAACTTTTGATGACTTTGAGTAGTTATCAATTTTTCTTTAATAATCTTGACCTTTTCATTAGCATCTTGAACCAACTTTGGGCCTTACAACTTTGTCTCACCTACTTCAAACCAACTAATAGGAGATCTACATTTTTTCCTGTACAGTGCTTCAAAAGGAGCCATTTAATTGAAGAGTGGTAATTGTTGTTATAAGCAAATTCAATCAAAGGTAAATATCACTCCCAACTACCTTCAAATTCCAACATACAAGCTTGAAACATGTCTTCTAGACCTTGAATTGTCCTTTTGGATTGTCCATCTATTTAAGGGTGAAAAGCTATGCTAAAGTGGAGCTATGAACCCAAAGCCTCCTCTAAAGCTTTCCAAAATCAAGTGATAAACTGAATGCCTCAATCGGATGTGATAGATAAAGGAATACCATGAAGAGATACAATCCAATCCAGGTAAAACTAAGTATGTTAAGAAGTTGAATAAGTAGTCTTTATCAGAAGATAATGGCACTCTTTGTTAAACAATCTACTATTAACCATATAGAATCAGAGCCCTTTGGAGTCTTGGCATTCTAGTAAGGAAATCCATGGCAGCTCTTTCCCATTTCTACTTAGGAATCTCCAAATTCTGGTACAAACCTACAGGTCTCAAATATTCTACTTTAATTAGTTGACACGTGAGACATCGGGAAACAAAATCCACTATGTCACATTTCATTCCTTCCCACCAATAACTTGTCTTCAAATCCTAGTACATCTTGTTACTGCTTGGATGTATAGCATAAGGTGAAGAGTGGGCCATATGCATAAGTTGTTGTCACAATCCCTTAACTTTAGGCACCCAAATAAGTTAAAGTTCCTTGTTCATCCTTTACTAAGCCTGAATCTAGCTTTTCTTTTATCGGTCCTAGTAAAGATATTAAAATTATGAAAAATAAGTGGATCTTACCTTTTTCTCGTTGAAGAATTGTATACACCAGTATCAATATTAACTTTCTTTTAGATGTGATATTCAGGGAGAGTTGATAATTAACAGGTGAAGATGATGAAGTTTGAATTTTAACAATAGGAGCAATAAAAGTGTAAGTGGAAGAAATAGATTGAAGACACGTTTTTTAAAGTGGTTCAACTTGAATTGAAACTACAATTCAAGTCTACTCCACTTAATCTTTCTCAATCGAAAGACCTCTGAATTAAGAACAAAAATTATCAAGATTGACAGGCTCTTGAAATGCCAGCCTTTATAATCAATACCAAAGTTTGAGATGAAAATCTCAAACAAACTGCAATGAAACTCAAGAAGTCTTTGATCCAATAAGCTTGAAGAAATCTCAAAGATTGATGAAATAGAGAGAAAAATCATTCTCAGCC
>JANHAO010008938.1:0-18799 GCA_026873985.1 Saraca asoca | reverse complement strand
AAACTTAAAGTAACCAACTATTCTGACTCAAATTCCTCTACTATGGTAACCAATTATACCATTCAATTAAAATCCCTCTACCATAGCAAACAATTATTCCCTCTATTGCTACAGTAGCCAACTTTTCCTCCCTAATGAAACTACTATTCAAGTTACAATGACCTAACTACAGCAACCTAGGAACCTTTCCTCACCACCACAAGGCTCTAATATCAAGTAGGGTAGAGTGGCTTAGAGAGTTTTGGATTATCATATTGAAAATACAATATATTGCAAAAATAAAATTTGAATTAGAGGCAAGAATATTATTGAAAACTTACAAAATTGTATGGATTCCTAAATACAAACTGGTACAGAAGATTTTGAAGAAAAAAGGAAAATTACAAGTATTGAGGGAGACGAAGGGTTATTGATACAAGAGACATAGGGGTTGTACTTGAGATTCTAGTATTGAAGGTTGTTCTTATGCTATTTGAAGGTGGTTTGAAGCAATGCCTATAACTCTTAAAAGCTTCTGCTTATATAGATGTTTGAAAGTCTAGAATATAGATGTTTGAAAGTCTTCTAGGCTTTCAAACTTTTCTTGAATTTTCTTTTGACAGATGCCAAACTTTCTTCAATTTTCTTGAAGCATCTTGAATAGTAATTGAATAAATTGATAACCTCTTTTGAGCTTGATTGAATCTTGAATAATGCCATTGTCTTGGACTTTTCTTGAAAGTGGGTGGTTGCTTGTCAGATTTTTCATTGAAAGTGTCTTGAATTATTGAACAAAAAACACACTCTTTTGAATTATTGAAATTGACTAAGATTTATTCTGTAGCAATAATCTCCATTATGTTGAAATGCTTAATGAACTTCTTATGTATTGGAATCCTTTTCTTTATCATTGTCTATTTGAGATAAGGTCTCCAATAATTTTTCCTTAAACTCTTGTTTTGAAGAAGTACTAGCTAATTGTGAAAATTTCTTACTTTTGGACATAAGAAAATTAGTATTCTCTTGAGGTAGGGCTTTTATTTAGGGATTATGGTCGAGGTATCTATTGACTACTTGATAATTAGCAAATTCTATTTTGAATTTTGTCCACTATTTGACCCTAAACATTCTAGCTAGGCTAAAAGGGCAAGGGTTTGAATATTGTTTTAGAAAGGTATAATACTAACAAAGTATCCAAGAAATTTGAAATTTACACAAAAATATAATAGTTTGTCAACATTTTGATTTACTTTTGAGGAAAATAAATCAAAACTCTCTTGTATTTTGATGTTAAAGATTTGAGGAGTTGGTCAACAAATTTTGAACCACTTGACAAACCATGCAGGGAGATAATGTGTAAAGTTGTTATAAAGCAAAATATTGAAGTAAATTGAATAAACTAGGAATGTGTAAAGTTGTTATAAAATAAAATATTGAACCATGCTTATTTATAATCTTCATAATGAAAAGATTTTGGTTGAAAAAAAAAACTTGAAACTTTTTATGGGTGTAAGAAGATAGTCTCCAATCTTAGGGGTCATGACTCTAATAATTTTGATTATGGAATAAGCTACATGTTGAGAATTGGAAAGATTTGCTTTGCATTTAAATTCTATTAATTGAGTTTGAAGAAGAATGAACTCATAAAACTCTTTTATTTTTCTGAAATCTTTTAGGAAATAATGCCATTTTAAAGGTAGAACATTTTTGGCACAATCATAAGGGATTTTGGTCTTTTGATGATCTTTTATTGTTAGAATAGGGATTTTGATATTTTTCTCAAGGTATCTAGTTTCTTGAGTATATGTTAGTTTTGACAGAGGAGTAACAGGGAATGATGGGCTTATTGAAGAAGTTGTTCCTTCAACATAATCTCTTAGAGGTTGAGATATTATTTTGATAGTGTTGAATCTATTTTGACTAGCTAAGAAAGAGGATCCTATTGAAGATTTGGGTTGATTTAGAGAAAAAAGAGGTTTAATAGTATAATCTGTTATGATTCTTTTGGGAGAAGCGGTGGATTTACTCATTTTGAAAAGTTAATATGCTTTGCTTAATCATTTTAAAAGTAATAAAGCATGAACATATATATATATACAGGTGAGAAAATAATAATTTTTGAAAATGCACAAATAATTTTTGAAACATTTTGATTGATCTAGAATTTTCCTATAATTCTAAAAGCCTATTGGAGAGCATATATATTTCTTTCCACAATCTTTTGAACATCTATTGTTGTCCTTTTCTAGGCCAGACTTAGACTCCTCTTGATATAGTACTTCTTTTTGTCGTCTTCTTTTTTGAGAGTATCCAAATTTAACTATTGAATTTATTAATATATTTGAAGTTGAATTTTTAATTCATCATCTACATTTAAGTTATTAATATTTTTCTCTCATTTTGCAATTCTGACTACAATGCCTAAACTGCCTACATTTATAACAAACTATATTTTAACCAGTTTTTCTAAATTTTCTAGATTTTGAGTGCTTTGTGATGTCTTCTAATTTTTTTAAGGAAAATTTTGAATTTTTTTTTGAAAATATTCTTAAGGACTATTAACAAAAGATACCTAACTCTTTTCTATTGATTTTAGCTTTATTTTTTATTTTGGCTTTTAACTTTAAATCGGTATATAACGCTAAACCTAAATTAACTATATTGATTATTTGTCCATATGTTAGTTGGTTCCAAAGGACATCTCCATTATTTTCTCTTCTTAAGCTTTCTCTAACCTTTTAAGAAAAATGTTTTGGAAGACTAGCTATAAACTTTTCCCTCTAGTAGGCTAAGCCACAATCTGGTTTCATGAATACTCCTGATAAAAATACATCTTTATACTACCAAAATCTGTTAAGGTGGGGAATTTAAGGTTTAACAAAGCATCTGAAGCTCTTTCTTGAATTCAAGGAAGGATTACCTATAAACTGCTTAGTTATTCCTTTTATTACGGTATCAACAACATCAGGAATTTGGGTTACTTGGCCATTTATTACTTCAGAATTTATAGCTAAAAATAACATTGTTTTTTCTTTTGGTAGAACTAAATAATCCCACTAACCTTTTAATTCTTTAGAAAACCCAGCGATCAAAAGCATACTAGTTTTTTTATCACCACTTCCTTTAATTTTGTAAGCGATGGCAGCCATTTTAATATTTTTTTTAAAGTATTAATAATTTTGTGTTCACTCTTTCCTTTAATATTCCACTCTTGTACTCCTTGACTGCCATAATTATTTTCCCAGTATTGATTTCTTTCTTCATATTGAATATTTGGAAGGGTAGGACTAGGATAATATTCCTAGTATAGAAGTGTTATGGGTATTTTTTGAAAGCATATTTTAGGTTGGTCAAGGTCCAATAGGAGGTCCAGCTAGTCAGATGAGAGTCCAAATTGGAGTTCGGGGTCACCGAGTGAGGACCCCAGATCGTCAGGTTCGAGCTGGAGACACCTCGGGAAGTCTCGGGTAGAAGAGCGCAGCTTGCTGAGAGTACTTTCAACCCCTCAGGGAGAAGCCCACTACCCTCAGAGGAATGACCAGGCATGGACGACGAGGCCAGCCAGAATCATTAGCTCATTCAACTTCCAGCTCACCTACTGGCAACAGATACTTGTACAGAGCCCAATCAGCAACCCAAGGCATACGTTTTTTACTAATAGCTCAACCTCCAAACTTACACATCAGCTTCTCGAAAATTCGACAATGATTTGTCCAGCATTAATTACCCGACACTAAGCATTAAACGCCCGGAACAACGAAAATAATCATTTTGTTGATTATGAAATTACACTTGTAACCCTCCCCCTTTCTATAAATATAAGGGGGAGGTCACCATATAAAGAAAGAGCAGAGATACATACAAAAACTTTGTCAGTATAGAGAGTGAGCACTGTTCACCCAAAGAAGACTCCATTACTGTATTCATATTCTGTAAAGCCAATCCTTCCAGTGCATAATAAAAAGATTAACATGGACGTAGGGGCCAAACTGGCTTTAGCCGAATCACGATAAACTTCTGGTGTTGTTGTTTTTTCTTCTTCTTTACTACTTCATTTCACTATTTTCTATCATATTTAGCTTGCAGTCAGGGATAACACCAAACTCAACTAGTTGACCAAATTTTAATGTCAATATTTTGGTGCTACAAGGAGGGCCGCCACTGCACATTCTTCATTTTCAGTCTCTGATAAGCTGTTTCAAACATAATGGCAAGAGGAAAAGCTACCAAGAGTGTAGAAGTTTCCACCAGCCAACCTAAAGGTCAAATACAACAGCGGAACGTAGCTGCTTCTACGGAGGGTGCCAACACTGGCACAACTTCCTTTGTCCAACACCAACCCATAGCCCATGAAGTTAATAAGGCTCAGACTTGGCAACAGTGCCAAGAGGCACTTGATCAGCGCTAGGAAGCACTGGAGAATATTGTGAAGGAACTGGCCGATATGGTGCAAATATTGGCTTAGACGCATGCCTAAGGTGCACTAAGGTAGGATGAAGTGGTTGCACCTGAGGGTGAACATCGTCAATCAGGGCCTCAACATGAAGAGCAAGCTAGGGTTGAACATCACTAAATTGGCTCGCTGCGCTTGTCCAGATCAAGGTTAAGGTCTGAAGTCCACCGGGATCGAGAGGATAGGGAGGATGATCACAAATGTGAAAGCTCACACAAGAATGAGAGCTCACATGAAATCGACAGTGGGCAAGAGACGAATCGTGACTTGTCCGATCACGAGTACAGCAAGAAGCATAAAACTTCAAACTAACATTCTCATAGTAAGCAAGAAGAAAGGAGTCGAAAGACCTCCAGTCAACGATCAAAGTCTTGAGACCCAATGGTCGAAGAGTTGCTCCAGAGGATGGAACAATTGGAGAAAAACTCTACATCCTAGGGGAACCAAAAGTCACACGAGGAGAGAACTCCACTCTCTTGCTAAATTGAGATGGAGCCCCTTCCCTATAGATTCAAGATCCCAAAGATCCCCCTCTACAATGGGGATAGCGATCCTTACAGCCACCTGGATGCTTTTAACGTCCAGATGGACTTACAAACCTCTAACCCTTTAGTAAAATGCTGAGTCTTCCCAGCCACAATCGGAGATGTACCATGAACGTGGTTTAGAAACCTTCCAGTTCACAGCATAAGAAGTTAGGAAGAATGCTAAACTAAGTTCCTCAATCAATACAGAGTGTTGAAGAGACAACTCGCCCCCTCCTGCCACTTGGCCACAGTCTTTCAATGGAAAGATGAATCACTCAAGGACTACATCGCCAAGTTTTGGCAAGAAGTTAGTAACATGGACAATCCATCCGATGAAAGTATCATCACAGTGATTTCAGCTAGACTCTGAAAGGAGGGGAAATTATATGAGGACATATACAAGTCCCCTATTAAGAGCCTGGGCAAATTGTGTGAGCGAGCTGCCAAGGAGATCTGATGGGAGGAAACCTGTGGTCCAAAGAAGCCGAACAAGAAAGAAGAAACCAGTACCTCCAACTGAGGTAGGAAAAGAAATGGAGGCGAGAGCCATAAGGACGGCCAAAAGGGGGGTTCTGGAAGCCAAACCACGAAGAAGGCCCGAGGTGAACAATTCTAGTACCAGCATTGCTATGATACCTACATTGTCCTATCGAATGCACCAGACAGGATCTATGCGATTGAGAGAGACAACGAAGACTCCGGTAGACCCAGGCCAATGAAGACCCCTATTGAAAAGAGGAACTGCAATAAGTTTTATGCCTACCACAATGAGGTCGAGCACAACACATCAGACTGTTGGGCATTGAAAAATGCCATCAAAGACCTCATCAAAAGAGGCCGCTTGAGAGATTATGTGGTGAGATCCCTGGGGCAGCGACCCCCACGTCCCCAATAGCCTATGGTGCAATGCCACCAAACTCCTGAGCACAAGGAAATGCCATCCATGAGGACCACATTCACCATACATAGTGGACCTCATATTGCGGGCACCTCAAGCCGATTGAACGATCGCTATATGCGAGTAGTGGGACGTGTCCTTCTAACGAGTCACATGAAGCATGAGAGGCTCACCAAGAAGGCCAAGATAGCTTCAGATAGCATTTCCTTCATGAAGGAGGTCACACAAGGGATCCATTACCCTCATAATGACACGATAGTCATTTGGATGAAAATCAACAATGTCGAAGTGAGAAGAATCATGATGGACACTAGGAGTTTCATAAATGTAATGTACAAAGGGTGCTTTGATCAGATGGGCATGAACACAAGTAAGCTGGACCTATCACCTGTGCCCCTTTATGGTTTCATAGGAGATGGAATACTTCCAATGGGACAAATTAAACTTTCACTTATATTAGGAGACCACAATAGGCAAGCAACCATTAAGGCAGATTTTCTAATCATAGACTATCCCTTAGCTTACAATATGGTGCTGGGATGACCTGCCATGAATGATTTTGACATGGTAACATTAACCAGGATGTTAACCATTAAGTTCCCAATCCCAAGTGGAATTGGATGCATACACGAGGAACAACAAGTAGCCCGGCATTGCTGTGAAGAGGAAGTCAAACTCAGGATCCAAGGGAAGAAAGTAAACATTGTGTCTGGGGGAGAGCCCCCAAGCAACGAATGAAAAAAGGGTCAACTACGACCTCGACCCTTAAGAGGCGGATGTTGAGCAAGCCATTGGACCTGTGGAGGAACTGGAAGACGTGCGAATAAGCAAGGCGGACGAGTAGAGATGCCTCAAGTTAGGGAAATGCCTGCCACCTGATATGAAAGCACAATTGATGAGTTTTCTCTAGGCAAACATGGATGTTTTTGCCTGGAACCATGAAGATATGGAAGGCATCAATCCAAATATAATGTCGCATAACTAAATATCAACCCCAAGCCAAGCCAGTTTTCCAGTAGAGAAGACTAATAATCGTCAAATGCTATGCGGTGCTTAAAGAAGAGGTGGACCAGCTTCTAGCAAACAATTTCATTCGAGAGGCGTGATACCCCACTTGGGTGGCTAACCTCGTACTCGTTAAGAAGAAGAATGGGAAGTGGAGAGTGTGTATTGACTTCATAGACCTCAACAAGGCATGCCCTAAAGACAGTTTCCCTTTGCCAAGGATAGATTAGCTAGTGGATGCGATGGTAGGACATGAATTACTTAGCTTTATAGATGCCTACTCAGGGTACAATCAGATTTCGATGGCCGCACAAGACAAAGAGCATACCTCATTCATCATCGATCATGAGCTATACTGTTACAAAGTAATGCCCTTTAGACTTAAAAATGCAGGGGCAACCTATCAGCGGTTGGTGAACATGATGTTCCGAGAACAAAGTGGCAACACCATGGAGGTATACGTAAATGACATATTGGTGAAATCCAAACAGCTCGTTGATCACATCCATAACCTTGACGAGATGTTTCAGACCTTAAGAAGGTACCAAATGAAGTTGAACCTGCACAAGTGTGCATTCGGAGTAGCCTCGGTCAAATTTCTCAACTTTATAGTTAATAATAGAGGGATCGAAGTGAACCCAGAGAAAATTAGGGCACTACTCGATATGCGTTCTCCCATAGGACCAAAAGATCTCCAAAACCTAAACAGTCAGATCACTGGGCTTAGTAGATTCATCTCTAAGGCAACGGATAAGTGTGTTCCCTTCTTTAACATCCTCAAGAGGGCAAAGAGGTCCAAATGGACCCCCGAATGTGAGGTCACATTCCAAAAACTTAAGACGTATCTCGGGTAAGCACTTCTCCTTTCCAAGCCGAAAGAGAGTGAAAAATTAATTGTATATTTGGGTGTATCCCAGCATGCCTTGAGCATGGCACTAACACAAGAAGAGGGAGGAATTTAACTCCCCATCTACTATGTAAGCAAAAGACTATTGGATGCAGAAATAAGATATTTGCCCATGGAGAAGCTCGTCTATTGCCTAGTCATCGCCTCAAGAAAGCTTTGACCTTATTTTCAAGCCCACAGCATCAGGATCCTCACTCAATACCCACTGAGATAAGTTCTATAAAAGACAGACACCTCAGGGCGATTGCTTAAATGGGTAATTGAGCTCATGCAATTCAACATTGAGTATAAGCCTAGAACGGCTATCAAGGGCCAAGCACTAGCTGATTTCATCACCGAATTCACAGGCCCCTTACAAAATGAGGTAGAGGTCTTGGAAGCCCTATGGTGGGAACTGTTCATTGACAGGTCATCCAGTGACCAAAAGGCTGGGGTAGGAATGCTCCTTATCAATCCAGAAGGGCATAAGGTCTTTAGTGCCTTAAGGTTTGGCTTTTAGGCCACAAATAATGAGGCTGAATACGAGGTCTTATTGGTGGGCTTACCACTAGCTAGAGAGGTACATGCCGAGAGAATAAAGATTTTTAGTGACTTACAATTAATTGTTTATCAAATAAAGGGTGAATACCAAGCTCGAGGGCAGAAAATGATGAGATATCTCTAGAAAGTCCAAAAGTTGCTAGGCTACTTCCAACAATTTGAGATCACTTAGATCCTATGAGCTCAGAACGCATATGTTGATACACTAGCTCATTTGTCTACCACTGACGATCCTAACCTTATAGGAGCAGTGCCGATAGAGCTCCTTCCATCCCCAAGTATTGAATATCAAGACATTGTCATGGAAATCACCAGAGTGCCAACTCCTAGATGAATCCAATCCTAGATTACCTGTAGAACGAAAGGTTGCCAGAAGATAGACTCGATGCACGACATCTGTGAGCTCGAGTAGCTAGATACTGCATCCACGATGACATGCTTTATAAAAGTGGGTTCACAACCCCACTCCTAAGATGCATAGATGGCGAAGACTATAGTATTGTACTGGAGGAGATTCATGTAGGGCATTGTGGAAACCACATTGGGGCCTATCCTTAGCATAAAAGGCCCTTCGATAGGGTTCTACTGGCTGACCATGAAGAAAAACACTATCAACCTCGTCGAGAGATGCGACAAGTGCCAGAGGTTCGCAAAGGTGCCACGAGCTCCACCAGCCTACTTGAAGTATATGACAAGCCTATGGCCATTTGTAATTTGGGGGATAAACCTGATCAAACCACTTCCTAAAGCATGGGAAAATTACAAGTATGCAATAGTGGTTGTAGACTAATTCACTAAATGGGCAGAGGCAAAGGAACTCACTAAGATCTCATCTTCTAAGGTCGAGAAGTTTGTATGGAACAACATCATTTGCAGGTTTGGGGTCCCTTAGCAGATCGTCATCGATAACAAGACCTAATTCACCAGTGAGCAGTTCATCAAGTTCTATGATGACCTTAGGATTGTTAAGAGCTTCACAACCGTAGACCACCCACAAGCCAACGGGCAGATAGAAGCTGTCAACAAGATCATCAAAAAGATCTTGAAGACCAAGTTAGAGGCCAAAAAGGGAGCCTAGGCGAATGAATTGAAATCGACACTATGGGCCTATAGGACCACGCCTTGTAGTTCCACAGGGGAAACCCCCTTCTCAATGGTATATGGGTGTGAGGCAATGATCCCTGCAGAACTCAAGGTCGCTACATAGCAAAGAGTTATTTTTAACCCAGAGGATAACGACCAACTGCTTGCTACAAACCTAGACCTTCTGGAGGAAGTGAGAGAAAGAGCTAGCCTCAGAATTGTAGCCCATCAACGATGGATAGCAAGGTATTACAACCCCAGAGTGAGAGCTCAGAAATTCAAACCTGGCAATCTCGTCCTGCTCCTCGTCCTCCCTGGAGCCTGCAAACCTAGCGAGGGAACCTTAGGACTGAATTGGGAATGTCCGTACATTGTCAAAAAGATTATGAGTGACGGGGCCTACCATCTAGCAGATATGAACGGAGTAAAATTTCCCTTGCTTGGAATCCTGAGTACCTCTATCGTTACTATCAATAAATGTCTTGGTACCTTATAGTTAATTCATTGTAAATATAAATGTAATTCTTTGAATTCTTTGGAATAAGATCAAAGATTTCTCTGCCAAGTTATATACTATGTGGCGCAACGATAGTTAACATGTCAAATTCTCATCCAAGCATGAGTAAACGAGATTCACACATTCAAGCACAAAAATAATAAGGAGAAATGAATTCGGCTTCATCATAATAAAATTATACGGGTTGTTCATAAAGTTCGTTACAAGTGCCTGGAGCATCAAAAAAGCAAAGTTACACAATTTTTGTTCTAGGAGGATGGAGCCTCAGGGGCTAAGCCTTCAATGGGCTAAGGACCAGGAGCTAGAACATCAGGAGCACCTTGCGCGGGAGCAGCATCGGCAGCTTGTGAGCTTTCTTCTCCCTGGACAGTGACATCAGTCGAAGGAACGTCGACCTCAATGCCCTGTCTCTTCCTTACAACTCTTTCTTTCCATCGTTCAACCACTTCGATGGCTTGGGGGCCGAAGAAGGAGTAGTCTAACTTAGGGAATTTTTACCATAAGGTGAAAAAGAAAGAGGCAAGAGTTGTCAGCCTCATCTCCCTAGCTATCTCTGCCACCCGTGAGGACATTTTCACTTCAACCTTCATTGTTTTCTCCTTCACAAGCTATAGCTCTCTCTTTAGCACCATCACCTCTTTGGTAGAGGCCTTGGCTCGCTGCTCTGCAGCTCCTGCCCTCCCCTTGGTAGTATTGGCCACTCTGTTCATTAACCACAACTGTGACTGGGCTTCGTCCAGCCCTATCTTTGCCTTGTTAAGGTCATTGGTGATGAGGCTGAAGTTCACCTTAATGTCCTTGCGATGCTTCACCTCGTGGGACAAAGCGGTCTCCAACCCCTTAACTCTCTCCTCGAGCTCTAGCACCTTAGCTCATTGGACCCCCAGCTTGTCCACAAGAGCCAATTTCTCTCTGTCTCGATCCTTGAGTGTCTCAACAATCTTCATCAACATCAGCACATTCTGTGGGAATAGACTGCAAGGTTAGACTTAATAACAGAAGAAATGGCTAAGGCAAAAAATGACACTTACCTTTAGACCCTGCCGAGCTGTGAACCCTGCCAGCTTCTCAATGGAGAGTTCCTTGCTCTCCAAAGCATTGAGCTTGCTGTCATTACCCAATATCATGCTAAAGTTTTCAACAATCATCTGAGCATAACCCTTTGTTTTGGAGTTAGGCTCAGCCAATGGCTTTGTAAGATCGACTCCTGATAGGTAATGAGGAGTCGCCATCTTCTTCCCTTTGCTAATCCTCTGCTTCTTTGGAGAAGGACTGGAAGGACTAGCAATGTCGGTTGCCTCCACCTCTTTGGATCGTGGTGTGGAGATTGGTCCAGGTGAGGAGACCTTGACAGTAGCAGTTGGTTGCTCCATGATAGCTAGAGTCGCTTTAGCCTCAGCAGTCAATCTAACTTTAGGGGCTGGACTCACATCAGGAATTAGGGGCTGATCCGCAATGACTTGAGTTAGGATGGCCTCGTGAATCGAATGAGCCTCGTCTTCACTATCTGAGGGAGGTGCTTTGAGGATCAAGTCCATTATTTTATCGTAGTCATCAAAGTTTGTAGGCCTAACCTCTATCAGCTAGCGAATTCCAACCTCTCGGGTTACTATGGTATTTCTTGGCAGGGCAAACCTATAGAAGCAGAGAATGTCCTCGTCAAACTTGAAGTCATTCTGGAGATCTTCGCTTATGGTGAACCAATCTGGAACTCCCAACTTTTTAGCCCCAAGCATTGGTCACTTACTGGTTCTGTTTGCAAAATAGTACAAGAGGTTAAAATCTAGAACAAGTATCAAAGAGGTAAATAAATTTGCCCATGCCTACCCCACCAACCACGAACAATAACAAAATCAAATTTTTTTAGATATCTCAGCGAGGGGCACGAGATATAAAACCAATGATACTTGTAACGCCCCGCGTTAGATTTCCCCTTCGTGTCCCCCTACGGGAGGATCTTCATGTGATGTGTCTGCATGGATGAAAGGTAATAAAGCCCATCCTCGGAGTTCATACACTTCAGGTCATATAGGTAGCAGAGGGTTTTGGGTGACAGTGGAGGAAGGCCATTGCCCTTGTAAATGAGGGCCAGCAAAATCAATGAAGTGTATGAATTTGGCATTAGCTGAAATGGACTAAGCTTTATTTTATTTAAGAAATCAATAATAAAAGGTTGAATGGGAAATCTTAACCCCACGGTAAGATGAGGGATACCAATGGCTATGAAGCCTTGAGGGGATGAGGGGCGTAGTCATCCGGAGCGGGGACCATAACGCTACACCCCTTTAGGATCTGACTCGACTCAATGACATTTTGGACATCACGAACTCGTACAGTCGAAGTATGATGCTTGAACGTGTGACGATCGATGTGATGACCCATAGCCATCTCTTGACCTTCGATGCATCCCGAGTGAACACCTGGGTTAGAAACAACCTCCTTTCCACTTGATGTCGCACCTCCAACATATCGAATGTTCCTCACATCCTGAGATGAGTCTGGTTCATCGTCCTCATTCCTAATCAAGTGGTCGCAACATGCATGACCCGCTCCCATCTATAAAAAGAAAAGAAAAGACTAATAAGGTCACTAAAAGTGAACCGTACCAAAGACTGGGACTAATGACCCCCTATTTCACAGGCCATACACAACCTATGCCACCACACTGACAACCTACTGATGACCCGACTATTCCATCCTAATCAAAGGCTAAGCATTTGAATCGTATCTACCCATCAGCATTGTCATCTCCTAATCAGTCGAGGTTTAGAGCCCTATTTCCTACGAAAGAAGAGAAATGCAAAAAATGCAAAGTTAGAGAGAGCATACCGTGATTTATGGAGATGAAGAGTCTTGAAAGTTTGGGTGATGATCGGAAAAACAGACGAAAGACAACGAAGATCGATGGCAAAAAAGCTATCACAATGGTTGGAGAAGTAAATGAACAGAGAACGCCAGAAGTTTGAGGAGCTTTCAAATGGAAAAATAAGAAAGAGAAGGAAGGTACTCTTAGCTTAAAAAGGGAGTACAACCCTACTGTTGGATCAAAAGGGGTGTCAGTTACCCACGATCCGACGGTCTAGAGAAAACAGCAGCCAATAAATGATGATTCAGCATATGTGTGCGAAAAGCTAGAAATAATAATTACCAGTTACTGTTGGGAAACGAAAAGTTATTTGTGTAAAACAAACATGAGTACCAAATGGCTCGTCGAGATCTCAGGTCGCGAAGGACTGGGGCATGATGACTCAATCTTACATCCAAGTAATGGGTTAACCACATATAGAATTCTTGTGCGAGCCGTGTCCAAGGAATGTTCTAGCCCCACATAGAATTCTTACGTGAACAGACCTTGCATCCAAGTAATGTGTTAACCATACATAGAATTCTTGCGCAGGTCGAAGGTGAAATAAAGATCTCACGTCTAATTAATGCATTAACTACACGTAGAATTCTTGTGCGAGCTATGTCTAAGTAATGTGCCAACCCCGCATAGAATTTTTGCATGGATAGACCTTGCATCCAAGAAATGCATTAACCATATGTAGAATTCTTACGCATGTCTGCAGCGAAATAAAGATCTCACGTCCAAGTAATGTGTTAACCACACGTAGAATTCTTACATGAGCCATGTCCAAGTAATATGCCAGGCCTGCACAGAATTCTTGCACAGACAAACCTTACGTCTAAGTAATGCATTAACCATACGTAGAATTCTTACGTAGGTCAGGGGTGAAATAAAGATCTTGCATCCAAGTAATGCATTAACCACACATAGAATTCTTGCATGAGCCTTGTCTAAGTAATGTGCCAGCCTCGCACAGAATTCTTACACAGACAGACCTTGCGTCTAAGTAATGTGTTAACTATACATAGAATTGTTGTGCAGGTCGGGGGCGAAATAAAGATCTTGCATCCAAGTAATGCGTTAACCACACGTAGAATTCTTACGTGAGTCATGTCCAAGTAATGTGCCAACCTCGCGTAGAATTCTTGCATGGACAGACCTTGTATCCAAGTAACGGGTTAACTATACGTAGAATTCTTGCACAGGTCGAGGGCGAAATAAAGACCTCGCATCCAAGTAATGCATTAGCCACACACAAAATTCTTGCGTGAGCTAGCATGGCCGATTGGCAATGCAACACATATCCTTTAAATGGGAGTTTATTAATTAAAGCTAATTGGCTTAAATTCCCTATGACGAAAGCTAATTATCCCATTAAATACTTCACACAATGATCGTTGAATTATAATTTTATAAGGGTAAATCACGTTGCCAACGACAACCAATTAAGTTGTCCATGCGGTAGGCTTAAAAAAGACAAAGGCCAGAAACATGATGCTCAAAGTTACATTAAAAGACTTCCTTCAATGAGGCTGATTTACATCAGGAGAACCGATATACAAAGATAAAGTAAAAGCAAAAAGCTAACAACCCCACAAAGGGAAGGAGAGCCAGTTTCTAAGAGGCAAACTCCCGTCAGATGAAACAAACGAACTCGGTTGCTCCTACTCATAGCCTTCCTCAGTCGATAGATCATTTCCTGACTCTCTAGACCCACAGTAACTCAGAAAGGGACCAAGAACATGACTATCAAGGCTAAACCTCATGGTAGAACCATGAAGAAATAATCTAAGATCTGTACAAAACTTCCCAAAAGCCAAGGAGAGAAGCTGTACAGGGAAATTACGTGCAATAGAGTATCCATGTCTCTGAAACCTCTGCAATAGACTATCCATGTCCCAAGAAGCTTATCTAGAAGCCAAACCATTAAGGGAGTGAAGTGCTTTATCCAAGCATCCATAGGACAACCTCACAAAAAAGAAGAGTTTCACGAGCCTTTATAAATCCACTTGGGTTCATCAAGTGGCCCAAGGGGCATTTGGCTGTTTCGGATCAAATGGCCCAAAAATAATTGAGACTGCCACGTTAACGGCTAAGATAATGCCCAGAGAAAGGCATAGCCAAAAGCATGGGAAATGAAGACCCAAAAGATAGAAATGACAACATGACAGACTGAGCAAAAAGACTGAGTCATCCTGTAAATTACAGACAAAGACTTTAACCACTGGGTGCAACTCTCAGCCCGTAAAGCGAGCTGAGAGTTGAGAGGCTTATGTTATGTATATTTTTTAGAAGTATATTTTGGGTCGGTCAAGGTCCAATAGGAGGCCCAGCTACTCAGATGAGAGCCCAAATTGGAGTTCGGGGTCACTGAGCTAGGACCCTAGATTGTCAGGTTCGAGCTGGAGACACCTCAGGAAGTCTCGGGCAGAAGAGCATAGCTCACTAAGAAAAATTTCAACCCATTAGTGAGAAGTCCACTACCCTCAAAAGAATGACTAGGCATGGACGACGAGGCCAACCAGAATCATCAGCTCGTTCAACTTCCTGCTCGCCTATCAACAATGGATACTTGTATGGAGCCCAGTCAGCAACCTAAGGCATATGTTTCTTGTTAACAGCTCAGCCTTTAAACTTACACATCAACTCTCCAGAAATTTGACAATGATTTGCCCAGCATTAATTACCCGACATCAAGCATTAAATGTCCAGAACGACGAAAATAATCATTTTGTTGATTATGAAATTACACTTGTAACTCTCCCCCTTTCTATAAATATAGGGGGGAGGTCACCACATAAAGAAAGAGTAGAAATACATATAAAAAATCTGCCAATATAGAGAGTGAGCACTGTTCACCCAAAGAAGACTCCATTATTGTATTCATGTTCTATAAAGCCAATCCTTCTAGTGCATAATAAAAAGATCAACGTGGGCGTAGGGGCCAAACTAGCTTTAACCGAACCACGATAAACTCCTAGTGTTGTTGTTTCTTCTTCTTCTTTACTACTTCCTTTCACCATTTTCTGTCATATTTAGCTTGCAGTTAGGAGTAACACTAAACTCAATTGGTTGACCAAATTTTAGTGTCAACAAGAAGTTTTGATGTAACTTTTGACCTTGTTTTGAAGGACTATAAGTGTCACCTAATTTATTTATATGATTTTATAAAAATTGAATTTCAATTTGATTTATATTGTCTTTTGAAATTGTGTTGAAACCTTTTACCTTTTTCCCATTAGGTGTTGAATTTTTTGATGTTACATTTTATATTCTACTTGTGATTTCTTCTAATAACTTTTCATTATTGATTTTTCCTATCTTAAAATTTTTTAATTCATTTTGAGGTAAAGATAAAGGTTTAAAGATTGGTTCTTCTAATTTTGATTTGTCTTTAAAGTCTTTAGGTTTTTGAAGAGATAAATGATTTGTAATTGTTCCTATTGAAGTTTTTATATTATCTATTTGAGTAACGATAGCATGAAGTATTTGATTTGAATAATTCTTTTTATGTTGAACATATTTTATCTGTTTTAGACTTAAATTTTCTTTGCATTCATTTCCAATTGGTCCTTTCTTGAATAGGGAGGCTACTATTGTTGTTTCAAGATGAGAGAGTTTTATTTCTTCTAAAGGAGAGTGATTCCCTATTAGTACCTTAGTTATTGAAGTTTCCTAATTTTTACTAAATCTTTTTATCATATTTATAGATTCCTCTTGAACTATTTTATTACTATTTACGAAGTTATTATTGACATTGTCACTATTCATCTATAGTTTTGAATTATTATTGCTTATAAATAGACCTTTTGAATTTCTATCACCTATATGACTAGAGTTACTTAAGGATAAAGGTTTTTCCTTTTGAATAAAACTTTGAGTTTTGTTGCAAGTTGTCTTGTGACATATCAACTTTCTTTTGATGACAAATATTGAAATCTTGTAGAAATTTGGAAGGTTTTACATAAGACTTCTTGATGTCATTTTCTAAATAGAAATCTTCAAACCATTTGAAAAAATAAATATGTAATTCTAATTTTTTTTAGTGTTTGATAATACAATTTTTTGTACTTACCTAAGGCTTCTTCCAAAAAGGTTGAAAAATACCATTTCCCTTTTTTCTTTCTTTTCTTTGGATAAAAATTCTCAAATAAGGAATTCTTTGTTTAAAACAAAATTTCTCTTGATCATGTTAAGTTGGTTATTGACATTAGGGTACATATCCGAGTGGGTAGGAGAAGTGGGTTCTGTTGAAGTTTCTTTTTCTTTTGTTGAGGCATACTCTACTTTATAGTTAGCTTCTGGTATAGTTTTACTATAGTCTATATCTTGATAATTTACTTGAGGTTATCTTGATTCTAGATTTACATATTTCCAAGGATCTAAGTCTAACGTTAAGGCAATCAAATGTAAATCTATTGATTTTCTTGGAGACACTTTTGATATTAAAGAACAACTTGGTTCATAACTACTAAATCATGGAGGCCAATTTATGACAAATTTTTGAATTACATCCCTAGAAGGTTATTCTATTATCTGATGGAGTGTTGAATGATTTTCATATTTTGGAGGCATAAGCTCTAGAATTTTTCATTCTTCAATGAAAGAAATTTGATCATGCTTCAAAGGTTTTGGAATAAATATGGTAGAATTTTAAGTATTGGCTTTTACTATTAAAGTTTCACTTGACATAGATTTTCTTAGAGCCTTAATGTTGATCTTAGCTTTGAGTACTTTGTAATGAATCTTATAGATTATATTTACATGTCTTGTTCCTTCTTTCCAAATTCCTTCTTTTCTTTTGATCTTTAAGGCTAAAAAGTTTTTGATATTTGGATTATCTAGGGATATAGCATAGTCCAAAAAATAGTTAAAGTAAACTGGATCGTTATGTAGATTTGACTACAAATAGGCTAGTAAAGAATCTTTGAAATTTTGAGCTTTAGTGTCTTGAAGAATTATTGATATTGGAGCATTTATTCCTAGTCTATGGAGTGATTTTGCCATTACTTGAATAAGACTTATATGTAAATAATTGTAGTGTTTCTTGTGCTATTGAATTAAGTGTGGTGAAAGCAAAGATACTAAATCATAAATTTTATTGATACTTAAATTTTGTTCACATGTGCTAATAATAAAATCTTGAAAGAAACTAAAAGTACTTGTTTTATATTTTTTTTTCATTGGGGACTTTAGATAAATTCCAATTTTTGAGTTTTTGTTCTATTTCTAAAATAATTAATTATTCACTATTGATTATGTCTTGATTTCTTCCGTATATATTTTCTTAATCAGAGTTTTCCCTAGAGGTTGATGGTATTACTTCTTTGTGTTTTGAAGAAAGTTTTCTAAGTAGATAAGCCATGACAACTATTTTGTGAACTCTAAGATTACTTTTCACTTTAGAAGGTTTTCATCATTTACTCTAGCTGTGGTTTTTCTGATTGGGTTTATTGATTACTTTAGTTTTGGTCTTCTCATAAGGTTTATTGACTACTAGAAGTTTTAAGTTGTTTCTCTGAGGCTTTCCACTCCTGTATGGAACTATCCAACACCGTAGAGACTTGCCCTAAACTTACCTCTCTTTAGGCATAATAGCTACAACTCTTAAGACTACAACAACACGTTACAATTATATTGATACATAATATATTAACCAAGATACTAAAACCTCAAACTTAGAGTAACCTGCTAATTTGACTCAAATCCTTTTGTTAAGGTAACCAATTATAGCCATTCAATTAAAATCCCTCTACAATAGCAACCAACTACTCCCCTCGTTGCTATTGTAACCAACTCTTCCCCCATAATGAAACTACTATTCATGCTATAGTGATCCAGCTATGGCAACCTAGGAACCTCTCCTCACCACCACAAGGCTCTGATATCAAGTGAGGCAAAGCTGCTTAGGAAGCTCTGGATCAATTTTGAAAACATGTTGAAAATACTATTGATGCATAATGAAAGCATGTAAAAATTATTGATATAGTGTGGAAGCATATAAAATTTATTAAAATAGTATGGAAGCATAGAAATCATATT
>JANHAO010008937.1:0-18823 GCA_026873985.1 Saraca asoca | reverse complement strand
TGTAATATTCAATAACATGAAAATAAGCATCAAAATATGCTACTATGAAACATGTATTCATCATGGCATAAATATGAGAGAAAGTTAATAAACTTTCTAAAATATGTATATTAATGCTCAATCAATTAAAATACTCAACTAGAATCCTAGAGGAAAATCTCAAGAGGTAACCATACATCATAAACATAACATTATAACATCGCCCCAATACATCCAACATATCTATAAAATATGTTGTTCATAAGTGCACTTGAGGATACTAGTGGATTTCCAATGGATCCAGTTCCACAAAACAATAAATCATTTGAAATACATTATACTATTAAGTCTTTTCACAAATAAATGATGTTTTATTCATATCATCAAATACTCTAGGTAGCATAACTTTCAAAATGATAACATTTCATATCACAATACATGAAAATCCTTACTCTTGTAAGCAAAATTTATCATAAAATATATAAACACGCTAAAGCATTTTCATACTCATTCATCACTTAGAAAAAATGGAATCATCAGTTCCAATAACGTAAATCAAGGTAAAAATGCATAACTTTATCACAACAAATCATTTTCATAAACATATACAACATGCGAATAAACTTTCAAAACCATATTTATATATAAAAAAATCCCATTTTTCAAAAGGAATCATAGTATTCTATATAATAAAATTATTTTATACTACAAATGGGATTTAACAAGAAAGGAAGATTGTCCACTCACCTTAGAAATTCCTTAAAATGACATAATTGTTCCTTAAGGTACTAAATCAGCCCACTTGGAGAAATCAAGTTATTCAACCTAGTTGGATATAATTAATGTTAGAATTAGCACTTGAACTTATATTTAAAGTCCTCTAACTAAGCACACCACCAAACATTAACATTAGACTTCAATATCTAAATTGAACTTTCAAGATCAAGTAGCAAAACCACCTACTTGGGTTTTTGAGTCAAAACTCCAAATTTTTGGTGTTGGTGTGCCTGATCCTTCAATAAGAACTTCACTGAAGCAAAACAAGAAGAAAAATTTCAACTTTCCTTTAGCATGGAGGTAAGGGTTTCAACTAACTCATTTTGAAAACTTACTGTAAGGTTATTATAAAATAAATCTTTTATTCTAGGATTACTCATCATTGTCCTAAGTGTAGGTGGGGAGCATGGCATCGGCCGAATCGCCACCGATGAGTTGATCTATACACTTGCTAATAGCTTACTAGAAGAGGAGGAAAAAAAGGCTGTTAGGTTGGGCTAATCACAAGAGAAGAGAAGAGAAGCAAGATAATGGTTGGACCTCATCGGTCAAAGGAGAAGATAAGGAATGGAGATTGGTTGGCAACGGTGTCATAGAAGCAAAGGAGTTCTTGGCTTTGAGCTGAAGGAGTAGGACATTGGGGAAGATGCGGAAAAATGCAACGATAGCTTGAATCTCACTAGACAGCGATGGCTGAAGAAGGAGAAGGATCACCAGAAAACGTAGTTGAGTAGGGTCGGGGTTTCGACTGTTGCAGTGCGAGGTGGAAGAAGCCAGCTTACTGGGTAAGTTTTATACATAAACTAAAATGGGAAAATTTGTAGTTTGACCCCATTGACTTTCCATCATCTTCAAATAGGTCCTTCTAGAAAAAGAAAAAAATTCCATTTCGGCCCCAACAAGAAATACTGAAATTTCATGTTCGTCCCCTTGAAGTTATTTTTTATTTATTTTTTATCATTTTATTTTTAAGGTATTGCAAATTTTCCTTTTTCCAAGAGGACATTATTGAAGACATCGAAGTTTTGGTGGGGTAAAATTGACCCATTTTTTGTTCTGCTTTTATTAACCTGGGCCAGACCCCCCTTGGCGCACTCTACTACTTATTTTCCTCAAATCTCCCCTGTTCTTGTGTGTTCTTCAGTGCCAGTCCTCTGCTTTTTGACTTGTCATTATCCAACAAGTTCATCCTATCCTTCCTCTTCCTTTCTCTTTTTCGACATCTCCCCTATGTTAGTCTAGCTCAATAACCCGTCTTTCCCTCTCTTCTAGTGCATCTCAATTTGAGCTCAAGCTGGACTTTCAATGACAAATTATAGCTCAATTCAAGCTTCCCACCATCATTAAAGATGTTAGTGTGCCTTCCTAAAATATCAAATTTATTTTATATAAAGCCTACTTCAAGTTATCAAGAAATCTTATATGAAACCCTAACCCTAAAGGTTTTGCTATATGTTGAAATTCTTGTTAATTAGCTTCAGTGATGTTTCCACTAAAAAATGAAGTATATTGACATCATTTTTAGTTCCATCCAAATATCCAAATAGGTAGTTTTGCTACTCGATTCTTGAAATTTTAGCTTTAGATATTATAGTCTAATATCAGTATAGGATAAGTGTATTTAATCGAGGGACTTTGAATTTAAGTTTAAGATTAATTTTAATACTATTTATACCTAAATGGGTAGAGTGACTTAAATTCTCAAGTTGGGTGACCTAGCACTTTGTGGAACATTCTTACGACATTAACCATTTCTATTGGGAAATTTGATCGATTAAAAAGTTCCAAGGTGAGTCAATAATCATACTCTTTTGTAAATCCTATTTTGTAATGCAAAAAAATTTTATTGTCTGGAATATTATGATTTTTGAATAATTGGATTATTGAGGTTAACTTATTTTGAAATTTCAACTATATATTGTATATATGAAAATGATTTGTCGTAGTGATGTTGTGCATTTTATCTTGATTTCTATTATCGGAACTAGTGATTTCATTTTGCCATATGATGTATAAATATGAAAATGATTTAGTGCATTTTTGCATTTTATAATGGTTACTACTTACAAAATCAATGATTTCATGTTACCATGTTATGGAAATTCTGATAATTCTGAAGTTTGTGATACCTAGAAAGATTGATTGTATTTTTTGATTTTTGATATCATGATCTGATTAGAATTAATTCTTATCTCTAGTTATATCAAGTAGCATAATTTTTTCTGATTGATTAATTGTTTTGAAATTTTGGATCTATTTGACATTCCTTAGAAAACCCTCAGGTGAACTTGTGATTAGAATATCTATTAGAAAAATAAGGGGAGAATATCTGAATATTTGATTGATGTGTTTGGATAGATTATAGCGATATCTGTTAGGTATAGTTACCTTTAGCAATTATCCTTTGGATTCTAATTGTATTTTTGTAAAAGAGCAATTTCAAAATATTTTGTTACTTGAACACTGATAAATTTTAGAAAAATATTATTAAATTTCTCCTGTGTTTATGTCATAATGAGTATTTTACACAATATCATAGTTTGTTGCTTCTTTTACCTTTGTTGAATACTATACTTAATGACTTGACTTTTTTGAAGGATTAGAGTCTTAAAACTTATTTTGAGATTATGATTCTGGACTGGTAAGCTTACCTTCACGAATGTATGTTTTACCCTTTGGATTTTCGAATGTGAAATGTGAATTGAGTTTTTATTTTCTATAGGATTACCTGCTCAATGAGTTTCTATGAAACTCATCCTATATTTCTCCATGTTTTTTAGAGCCTGAAGTTACCCCTACTGTCCATCCTTACCCATCTGATTTGGGATCTGCTCTTTGATTGAGTAGATTATTTTCTATGAAGCCTAAAGGTATATTGGTGGTGAAAGCTTTGGTAGTTGGTAAAGTTATTATGTGCATGTATTTTGATAATTAATGCCCAGTAGGATATAGACTTGTGTTGTCTAGGCTTTTATGATTTTGAATTATTGTACAAGATGTGCATTGGGTGTGTATCCCTTGTGCTAAAAAAATAGAGGAAAGTTTACTAGATCTTTGATAGGATTTAGAATGGAAATATCTGATTATACATCAATTTAATTTTGGTCTTTTGTATGTTGAGTTAAATTAGGAAAGATTCTACTTTCTTAGGCTTTTAGGAGATTTCCTAATAGTGACCTTCTATGCTAGTCTCGTTTCGTGGATCAAGGTGTGACAATGGTTAAGGATATTGCATTATCCCCAATGTGCATATTCAATCATAAAATTATTATTTTATATATACATATACATACTATAGAGTGTGATTATATAAATCCCACTATGGATGGTGACATTTTGGAGATCATTTATTTTAATAGTAAATGATATCATGTGAATTATCTAATATAAAATATTCAGTCTTGTATATTACATTTTATAATTATGTTGGGCCATTGATATGAATTAAAAGTTCTAATTTATGAGAGTTTTATGTCTCTCTAATTTTAAATTATACTCTTCTCTTTTTTTTAAAATTATTTACATAAGCATAATTTATATATATATATATATATATATATGACAATTTCCTACTCCAATTACTATTGGTCATATTTGTGTGATTGAGATCATGTTAATTTTGGGACCTATCATATAAAATATTGTGTAAATAAAATTGTATATCATGCATCCATATTTCAAGCATGAGGGACATGAATATTTAACACCATATCTTATGACTTGATACAAGATAAAAATTTGCACAAAAATACTTTGAAGAACTCAAATTGAGTTACATGGTTTCATCATTGACATCGTGTAAGAATGAACATCTAAATAAACTGATGGGGAAGCTCCATATATGATGGTTGTGGAGTATCATTGGACTTATTTTAGCTCTAAAAGTAAAAAAAATAAAAATAAAAATCTCAAGGTATTATTTTTGTCTTGAGAAATTACTATTAAAATCTTATGGTATAAAATTTTGTGTGATTGCTAACCTATTTATCATATTCTCCAAAGTTTCTATTGAAATTTTTTGTACCAGATTCTCATTTGCTAATACACAACATATTTATCATACTCTCAACTTTGATACTATTTGTTTTGTTGAGATAATTTATTTATGGAATTATGTTATTGTTTGAGAATCTATTATTATTTATCTTTTGGTCATGCATTTGAGAGCTCATCTATTGTTAGATCAATTACATTATTGTGGTAACTAAATGAACAATTTTGGGAAAGCAATATATTGATAGTGTATTTACCCTATTGGTATGAAATTATTAATATATTTTTAACATAATATGAATAGTAAATTGGATGTTGTGGTTTTATAATTTTAAATGCCCTATTGGTGTTAAATTTTAGAAGTACAATATTCAATCTTATATTGTATTCTATAATTTTAAATGTCCTATCAGTGTTAGGTTTTAGAATAAAATATTGTTTGATATGTACTCACTTTTGCATTGTAATTTGAGACCCTTTGGCGAGATTATAATGCAAAAGAAGTAGATGAAAATTGCATAGTCCTTACCTATTGTGAGGAAATATATAGCATGGTTTCATTTATGTGCATAATGAGTATTCATAATAAATATTTGATGAAATTCCTCCAACTCTTTTGTATTCATGCAATTATTTTCTATCATTATTTTTATGGGACCAGTTATGAGAGTTAGAAGTCTCTCAAATAATTATTAGTTATCATAAATTGATTATAATAAATATTTCTTATGATTGTATAATTAATTTTTGCATATGATGATTCTTCTTTAAATATATTGTGTGAGAGATTGATATGTGACATTGACATATCAGTTATATTAATTTATAATAGCAATATTGAGTTAAAAAATATTAATTGTCAAGTTTACAAAATCAGTGAATTTTTAGGCTAAGTAATTTTGGCACAATTAATGTTGATATTTAAATTTTATTGAATTTGTGTGTGTTTGTCATTTTGTTATACTTGACAAATGTTTTGATAGATATTTAATAACGATAAAGCATATGTGACTTTTGATTAGTTATGCATCTGCCTAGCATGGAGCCAATCATTTCAAACTAAAATGAAAATTGGTTTATATACTGAGGATATTTTTTAACTATATATAAGTGTTTTACGAATGATATAAATAATGAACACACCTTTTTATTGATATTATTTAATATAATTATGAAATCCTTAAAACAAGGACAATGAAAAATCTCTCAAGATAATATGTACTCCTTTTATGGAATGTGACCCTCTTTTGTGTGAGACAATTTTGGAACCCAGTATTCTTATGTTACAATTGGGTGATGCACCTATTTATTTGCCATGAATTAAATATTATGGTCCATATTATAATCAAATTTTGCTTGTTTCAAAGAACTTACATAATAGGATTTTAAATGGATTGTTTTTAGAAAACCATGTTCTATAATATATTTATATATGTGTGTGTGTGTGTGTGTGTGTATGTATTTAGAAAAAAGGTGAAGACTCTAGTATAGTTATGTCTTCATATGTATTTAGAAAAAAGGTGAAGACTCCAGTATTGTTATGTCTTCATAATAGCAGTAAAATAATAAGATGTGATTGGTCCCTTGTGTTTTCATTGTTAATGATATAATTGTCTAATCAAGTATCATATCTATGTTTGTGCACATATATTGAATACATTTTGTTTATACTTGAATTGTTGTGAAGTGGGAGTTGAGTTCCTAATTAAAAGTAGAGAACCTTATTATGTTTAAGCTATCAGTTTATGATCCTTTGTGGATATGTAGTTGTGACAATATGAGGTACTGTTTTGTAATTAATATCAAATAGACATTCACAGTTACCTTAATAGGATGCTATACTCAAGTGTAGTTAAATCACCTTTTATGGTGAAATACTAAGTTTAAGAATTCAATTAAGAATCCTTTTGTGGATATGTGGTTGTGACAGTTGTAGGTATTATTTTGTAATTGATGTTGAACAAACATTCATAATTATCTCAGTAGGGATAGTAGAATTTGTTATTTTTTTGTGAAACAACAATTTGAATTAGGTTTCATATATATTGTTTGAGAGCATATCACATGTCTATGTTGTGGCAACTTTGTTATTATCTATTTCTCTCATTTGTACTGATGTTGCTAGAGAGAAAATTTGATAAGTTTTATATTTATATTAAATGACTATGTAACTCCATTACTGAAAGGCTTTACCATTTGGGATAATGTTGACTTAAATGTAGTTGTGTTGCCTTATATACTGTGTTATTAGGAGTGTATATGTGATAATTATGTTATGTTGATAGTCATGAACTATGTATTTTTTTTTAACCCACTAATGAGTAAGCTTTTGCAATTCAAAGCACTATTGGTTCAAATGGGATTAGTTCAACCTTGTGATATCTTGAATCAGTGGGAGTATATATAATGTCATTGTTGGTACTAGTTATGTTTATTAATGATGTTGTGTACTTGTAACAATGTTTCGTTACCATATGTTATTATTGAGCACAATTATAACGGAATCCATGCCATATTCCTTAGTTATAATGTGGATATATTTTGACCTAATCTCAATTTTATTGTAGTGAGATATGTTGTAGAATCTTAGAAATACACTCTAGGTAGATGCTAGGGTCATTTTAGGGAGATATATATCTGATCACATTCGTAGTTCCGTAATTCTTTATTCTCTACATACACTTTGTGTTTGGTCATGGAGGTATGAGTCTTAATATGTATATAATTGCTACAGATACTACATTATCTCCAAAGTGCATATTCAATCACAGTATTATTCTTTTATACATATACATACTAACACACTATGTATAATAGCTATGGATACTACATTATCTCCAAGGTACATATTCAATCATAGAATTATTATTATTATTATTATTATTATAGACACACGCACTATAGAGTGTGATTATATGAATCCTATTATGACTAAGTTATTTTCAACAATCACCCTTGGTAAGACAGCAATTCCATCAATTGGAAGAGATTTCTAAGTAAAATGGTCGCTGGAAACTGATGATGATGAATATGGACCACTCAGTTTGCTCCATTTCCATGGAAGACTCAAGTCATTCTCCATCAACATTCGAATTCCTTTCATAAAATAGCACGTAAATCGTCCCTATCAGCTTCTCCCCATGTTCTTCGCAAGATATTATATAACAACAGCAGCTACCGCTGCTCTCTTTTCCCTGTAAAACAGCACCCATAAATTCCACAGGCAATATATAGTAAACGTAACGTACCCTTCGGCTGACAAGAAATAACTTGGCAACGGGTTAAAACATGAAGAAGATCATCATCTTCTTCCAAACTTATATATCTTGGTTTCACTGTCGACTGACTGTTAATCCAAATTTTTTTATTTGGTTAATTATTTCAAATTAAAATTTAGATCAGAAATAAAAGATAAATTATGTGTCTCTGAAATAAATTGATAAAGCACTTTTAGTTTTCTTTTTTTTAAAAAAAATGTATGAATTTGGCTTGTATGATGATCATCTAATTATATGGAATTTTTGCGTCTTCATCATCTCTCACGAATCTCTCAGTCGCTTTCACACATGTCTTTCACTTAGTTTAAATTTAACAAATCAACTCCAACAAAAATCATAATTAAAAATGTATTACAATATTTCTAAACTCATTATAAGTGCTTCTTAACTGTGTTTAATTGTCATTAATAATACGACATACTATTGGAAAAATATGGATCCTCCTATCCATTATGGTTTTTGCATTGCATTTAATTGTATTTAATTTGGTAGGCATGTTATTTCTATGATTTTTGATTGATCATTAACCACTTTTTTTTTATAGCATTAAAAATATAGTCATCAACAATGAAATTAAGACAATGCTTATATATATATATATATATATATTTATATTGAAGAAAAAAGTATGTATATAGTTTTGCCCAAAGTTTATAGAATGTAATTTGTGAGTATTATGTCCCAAATCTCTATTGAGTAACCTCCATAATATTAGTATGAACTACTTATGTTTTTCTTAATAAAAATCACCTTGGTTTTAGATATTGAAGGGATTTGGCTTGTGATAAAAATGAAAAATTTTATTTTCAAGCCCTACGAAGTAGACTTCAAAAGAAAATGATAGTGTTTTTGAAGTATTTCTTTATCTTTAAAGATTTATTCAATGATATGTAAATAGACCACAGTTTTACTAAAAATTGATTTAAATAGCAAATTATCTCTCATTGATGGTTGTTTATATATTCTATTTTAAATACTAAATAAATGATGACAAGATTTGTAACTTGAGTTTTACTAAGTATATTTTAGTCTTAATGAGTTAGAAAGAAATGATATATGCTTATTGTATTTTATTGAGTTAAATTTAGATTTTATTAAAGATGTTCAACTGATTTTTATTGATTGAATATTTATAGTTATTGTAAACATTTAAAAAATTGCCTATTTCAGATAAAAACCAATTTTTGTTAAGATAATTTATGTCATCATCTAGTGTATTATTGGTTTTACAAAAAAAAAAGTAAATTAAACATATATTATAAAAAGGGGCCCAATGAACTTTTCTTCATTTCCTTCTTCTTTTCCCTAAAACTCATCTCAACTCCCTTGTTCTTCTTAATGTGAAGTAGCACGCCATCAGACTGAGAGTAGCAACCACATGTTCATCAAACTTCTGGTGCCACTAGTTATCTTCTAGTCAATCTCTCACTACTATGCCATCGTGGACCATTGTGTGTAGCTTGGAGAGGTTGAGCGTCCCTCTGCAGCAAAGCAAACCAATTGCTCTATTTCTAAAGCTTCAACTTGTCCATGGCTATAGCACTATCGGAGCTTGTTGCTCCTTTCTTGGAGGTGGGTAAGTGTTTTTACATCTCTAATTTCAGCTTTCTTCATAGTTTCTTTGATGAATCAAAAGGATACCCATTAAATCATAGCCTTTATTTTATTAAACATAAGAAATTCTTGGAGTTGTTTTCAGCTATTCTCAGTGAAATTTAAGGAAGATGTTAGTAAAATCTAGTCCAACTAGAGAGATCCCAAAAAGATTTGAAGTGGTGTAGTTGGATTCTCCTACTTGGAAGGGTTTATTCCTTTCAAAGAATTGTCTAAGGTGAGTAAATCATTCACTCTCCTCACTCTAGTAAGATGTTTAATTTTCTTATGACTAGATGTAGTTTGAATTTACATTAGTTTATGATTTGGCTTAGTTGAAATTATTTAATGGATATATTGGAATTATACCATATATATGTTTGTAGAAATGTGAATTAGTTGGAATGTGTTATAGCGGAAATGAGATTGTTGTATATGGAAGTTGTCTTAAGTGAATTAGCTAAATGTCCAAATTGAGTAGGATTAAGATATGCTTGAATCATGATACTTCATGGTTGATATAATTGAAATTGTTGAGTAGTATATGTGAAAGTTGTGTCATATGGGTAAATCATCTATTTATTTGAAATGTGTAAATGGGGAATCATTGACTACTAAAAATATACAGATTATGGACTCACATAGCTATTGGAAATTTATATGAAGTTTTGTAATTGTTGAAAAGAATAAAAAGGAGAGTTTGCCCTTATAGGAATGAGTGTTTATATTATGAGGTTGCATTAAACTAGATGTGCAATCATGATTGTAAGCCTAGAATCTAAAATTTGAGTAAAATAGTGAGAGTAATAGTTGAAGGTTTCAATATGACTTGGGAAAATTTAGTTAAATGTACAAGTTTATTCACCCGAAGTTGCAAACCTTTGAGAAGTTGTAAAAAGATCGATTTGAATTGTGAACCCTAGAGATGAAAATATGTTGGAATGTTTTTAATATACTATAAGCTAATGACTTGTTGCATAGAATTTCTTTTATTAAATTGTGTTGGTTGTATGATTGGGTTCATGAACTCAATTGTTATTAGTTCACTTGGACCATGCAGTTCTCTTGTTATGTTATTGTATATGATATATGTTAAGTTAGTGATTGCATAATTAGACTATTAAGTTGTAGAATGTTATTATTGTTATGATTGGTGTGTGAGCAAGAAAATGATTAACTAAATGATCGATTATCATTGTACTGAATGTGTTGTGAATTGGATGATTGTGCTTGTGAACTATTTCATGTGGATCTTTGAAAGATTCTTCAAGAAACCTTATAAGAAATTGTATATGACCATTAACATGATGGAGAGATAAGGGGAGATTAATATGTTGGAGAGATATGATGACATGAAGAGAAATGTGAGTGAAAATGATTTTGAATTGGTAAGTTACTTGAAGAATACCACCTTGGATCCATATTGTTATTGTCTTCAAATGGTGTTGTGTGCACAAAAGTGAATTGATTTAAGTGTTTGGTTTCAAATGATTCTTAATTGAAATGGCTTACTCTGGTTAGTGCTTCCTTTGCTTCTTAGTTGAGAATTAGGTAATTGATTGACATTGGTTTATATGCATAAGTTACTGAAGTGAAGGAACCTACGTGGTGCCATGAAATGATAAATGACCGAGTGTGAACTGTGATTGAATAATGAATGGATCAGATTGTATAATGATATTGAATGGAAAGTGTTTGGAGTGGTTATAGTGTTCTTGGGTATTAGGTAATTGAGGTGGATCATGCCACCTTTTACTATTCTCAAGTAAGGAACAGTTGAAATTGTTGATAACACTATTCCTTATTGTTAAACATTAGGTTCTTAGAGCTGTTAATACTTAATTGCCATAGTTTTGGGTAATAGCATATTTGTTGTTAATTTAAACTTCCTGTGACATAATTTATAAGATGTCGTTGTTCATGGAAAAATGACCAAAAGTCATTCTTGTTAATTGATTGAAGTCACAAAGGTAATAGTCTCCTTATATATGTAGTACTTGCCTTATTTGGTGTTGATTGGAATTATACCAAAGCAGTAGTTTCTTGATATTACTGTATCAAACCACTAATGAATAGGTTTGTCTAAACTAGTAGCTTAATTTTGAATGAAAGACCATGGGTAGATTACACCTTGGAAGATTTTTCTAATGAAACCATTGGATAGTAACTTTTGAAACTTTGGGCTTGTCATCTAAAAGGTGCATCATAAGAAATGTGAATAAGAAATAGTATACTTGATCAAAAGTAGAAATGAGCTAAGTTGACAATATGAAAACTTGGAGATAGAAATATCTAATTAAGGAAGTGGCTTAATTATTAGTAAAGTTTAGCTTATGTAAATAGTGTGATTATTAAAATAATGTTTGGAAATGATTGATAAGGTTATGTGTGAACATTATAAGTAAATAGCTCACTCTCTTACAAGTGTGTTATTCTTAACTTGTCATGTAGAAATATGAGTTGAGATTCTTTTGGTGCTTGTATCTTATTAGCTGAGCTATTACAGTATGGAGTTATGAATTGATTTCCCTCCTATTTATTTTAATAGTTAAGCAAGATGAAAAACATATGGTAGAAAGTTAAATGAGAAATGATTTGGGAAGGTTCTTAAAAGAGTGAATACTATGTTATATTCATTATTTTGGATAAGGGCAAACTGTAGAGATAGACCGATTGATTGTGTATCATTTCCAGTTAAATTAGGCATGACAATGTTTTACTAAAAGTGTATATGGGTAGTTATGATATTGGTGTAATTGTACATTGTATTAGATAGTATACAGAGTAAGTGATTTACTTATTGGATTTCATTAAATGTTACCATGTTTTTCTTGACACATGGTAACAATCCATATAATTTCTTAAGATAGGTCAATCCAGTCATATGTTTTCTAACATATACCCTCATGTTTGTCCAAATATCTCTATATCAATAATTGATGAGATCATTACATTCTTCTAAAGAATGTGATATAACATATATTGGTTTATTTATGAATAATTGATATCCTATTTTCTTAACTATTTCACAACTAGGGATATTTAGAAATTATAACTATATGTGCAAGTTATCTCATAATTGCAATCTCCATTTTGATTTAGTTGTGCATAGTTATAACTTCAAGGACTTTATCCAAGATAGTATATATATATCAAGCATATACATCTTTAAGACTAAATTAATAAAAAGGCTAAGAACATTATGTTTTATTAAATATGCTTAGATATGTAATATTCATATCATTACAACAATTGTCTTTAGGGCATTCTATACTAACAATCTCCCACAAAACCTAGAGCCATTTGGCCTTATACTTAATCCCGATTCTTTCTAAATAATGATCAAACTTCTACTAGGACATAACCTTAGTAAAGGAGTTAGCTACACTGTCATATGTAGGAATCCATTCTCTCTTATTTTGTGCTTTATGATCTCTATGATCAAATGGTTATGCCTCAAAACATGTTTGGATCTTTAATGAGACCACAATTCCTTAGCTTGTGCAATGGCTCCATTGTTATCATAATAACAATGTTAGGAACTATCCTTAGCTTAACGAAGAACTTCTTTATCCAAATATCTTCTCGTGTTGCTTCTAAAGCAGCAAGGAATTTGGTTGTAGAAGTTGCCATAGTATCTTGCTTGGAACCCTTTTCAACGTACCACATAACTTAAAGCTGTTCCAACATATCACATTTCCATTAAGAGTTAATACAAATCCTAATTGTGATATGCAATCATCTTAATTTGATTGAAAGCTTGCATCTATGAAGCCTCTAATTCTCAAATTAAGGTCTCTTTCATATATCAAGAATATATTATTAGTTCTTCTCAAGTACATAAGGATAGTCTTCACTGCACTCTAGTGTCTTTTATGTAGATTAGCTTAATATCTACTAGTCACACTTAGTGCATAGGAGACATTTGGTTATGTACATAGAATGACATACAGGATTGATCTTATTGTGGAGTATAGGGGATCTCATTCATGCATTTCCATTCATCTTCCATTTTAGGACACTCCTTCCTAGACAAGTGAACACCATGAGACATGGGTAAGAACCTTTTCTTATATCCATTCATGCTAAACCTTTTTAGCATGTTGTCTATGTACATGAATTAGGAAAGGTAAAGAAACCTTTTAGATCTATCTCTATAGATCTTCATACCCTGAATGGAGCTTTCTTTTGTCAAGTCCTTCATGGAGAATGTGTTAGATAATCATAACTTAACAAATTGTAACATGGAATGTTGTTTCCTATAAATAGCATGTCATCTACATACAACAATAGGAACACAATCGTACTCTTATTAACCTTCTTGTATACATAAGGTTCATCAACATTTTTGATGAAGTCAAATGATTTGACTGCTCAATCAAAACATATGTTGCAACTCTGTGAAGCTCATTTCAGCCAATAAATGGACTTCTTTAGCTTGCATATGTTGTGAGGTTTGGTCTTAGACACAAAACCTTAGGGTTGTATCATATATACATCCTATTTTAGGTTTCCATTAAGGAAAGTTGTTTTTGCATCCATTTGTTAATCTCATAATCATGGTATGCAACTATTGCAAGTAAAATCCTAATGGACTTCAACATGCCAACTGGCAAAAAGGTTTTCTCCCAATCAACTCCTTGAACTTATCTATAACCTTTTGCCACCAACCTAGCCTTGTAGGTTTATATCTTGCCATTTGGATCAGTCTTTCTCTTAAAGGCCCACTTGCACTAGATGGGCTTTATTCCTTCGGGTGCAATGATCAAGTCCTATACTTGATTCTCATGCATTTAATCCATTTCAGATTTCATGGCTTCACGCTAATTCTAGACATCAATATTTGATATTGCTTCTTGGTCACTAGCAGGCTTATTGTTGTTCTCTTGTGTTAGGAAAAAACTATGTCTTTCAAGTTCACAATGTTTCCTATTGGATCTTAGGAGCACATGTGTATTTTGAGCTTGATTAGTGATCTCAACACCTTGAGATAATTAATTAGGCTCATCTTCAACCATATAATCTATGTCATTTTGTGGCCCTTGAACTTTTTCAAGTTCTACTTTACTCCCACTAGTCTTTTCAAGGATAAATAATTTTTCTAAGAAGGAAGCATTTGTTGAGACAAGCACCTTTAGCCCAACTAGATAGTAAAAGTAGTAACCCTTTATTTCCTTAGGGTATCTCACAAATAGATAGCTATCACTCTTAGATCCTAACTTGTCTGTGATGATCCACTTCACATAAACAGAGCACCCATAAATCTTCACATGTGAAAGACTTGGTTTCTTCTCAAACCATAGCACGTATAGAACCTTATCAATACGCTTTCACGAGACACAATCAAGGATATATGCAATAGTTTCTAAATTATAGCCCTGAAAGAGATAGGTTAAGTTTCAAAGCTCATTAAGGAATGTACCATGTCAAGTGAGGTATGATTTCTCCTTTCTGAAACACCATTCATTTGTAGCATTGTAGGTGGAGTTCAGTCATATATTCTCGAACATACATGTTTGTCTAGATATCTCAATATCAAATAGTGTGTGAAATCACTACACTCTTCCAAAGAATGTGATATAGCATATGTTGGTTTACTAATGAATAACTGATATCATGTTTTCTCAATTATTTCTCAACTAGGGATATTTAGAAATTATAACTATATGTACAAATTATCTCTTAATCACAATCTCCATTGTGATTTATTTATTCACAATTATAACTTCAAGGACTTTATCCAAGATAGTATACATATATCAAGCATATACATATTTAAGGCTAAATTGATAAAAGAGCCAAAACAAAATGTTTTATTAAATATGCTAAGATATGTAGTATCCATGCCATTACAACAATTGTCTCAGAGGCATCCTATACTAACATACTATTCATGTGATGAATTCTTTACAAGCATTAAGAAATTTGAGGAAACTAAGTGATGCAGAGTTGATTATCTAACTTGGAAATGGCAAAAAGGTATAATTGGAGGACATAGGAGTTATTTCATTATGATTGTTTGCTAGTTATGTAATGGAACTAAAAAATATTGTTTATGTAACTTTAATGAGAAGGAACTTGATTTTAGTAGTTGCTTTGGATTATGATGGTTATTTTTGTCATTTTGATCATGTGAAATTTGATTTACTTTATAATTCATGTGTCATTGTTTCCAGTGCATTGTGTAATGGATTGTATGAAATCAATTTGGATCCTAGTTTTGCCGACTTGATTATTACAATGATTGGAAAGAAAATAAGCAGGACTGGTAGAAGATCCTCGATGTTGTAGCATAGACATTTGGGACATATTTGTAGAGAGAGGATGTAGAGACTCATAAAAGAAGGGGTCCCAAATAATCTAGATTTTTCAAACTTTGACACATGTGTAGATTGTATCAAGTGAAAAGCCCTTGTTAGAGTAAGAAAAGGAAAGAGAAGCTAGAAAACAAGATACCCTGGAGCTGATCCATACTGACTTTACTAGGCCCATTATGCCTACAACTATGAGTGGTTATCAATACTTCATTACCATTATGACATTTTGCATTCTAACTTTCTTTTGGCTTTAGATCAAAGTGATTCTATTGTGTGTGTCCTATCAGGCTTCCATGTATGTTGGCAATGAATTTTTTTATAAGCTTCTACAAGCTTAGTTGAATTTAAACTCCTATTAATTCAAACACAATTTCTTCAAATTGTTTAAACAAATTCATAGATTATTTAGAAATCAAACCTTTCATGGCAAGGTGTTAGTTTGTAATTCAATCCCTTTAACCGTTGATATTTAAATTGGACTTAAAGCATGTTCAAGTGACAACCCTATAAATGTCTAATCTGAGGTGTATGTTGGACCATGTGCTATCTCACAGTCATTCATACATAAAACTACTTTTATGTATTATTAATTGATATACATAAAGCTCCTTTTATATATCAATCAATACATAGATATTTTAGTTATAGCACAAATGTTAAAATATCTTTAGAATTTCTTTCCTTTATTACCAAGGAAGATGAATTCTCCCTTAATCAATCACTAGCTTCATGTACTTCATATTATACTCAAAGCTATATGTATCTACTCTTTCAAAAGTACAAGCCTAGAATAAAATCAAAGTGCACAACTCCATATATAAGATACTGTGTTGATCTCAAGTCTAAAGATCATTTAAATCACTTTTCATATGAGAAGTCCATTGACACATGGTAAAAATTCATGTGGTTTCTCAAAGCAGGTCAATCTAGTCACACATTCTCTAAATATGCCCAAATGTTTGTCCAGACATCTCTATATCAAACAATGTATGTGATTATTACATTCTTCCAAAGAATGTGACATAACATATGCTTATTTACTTATGATAATTGATATCCTATTTTTCTCAAATTCCACAGCCCTGGATATTTAGGTATTGTAACTGTATGTATAAGTTATCTCATAATTGCAATCTATACTATAATCTATTTGTACACAATTATAATTTCAAAGATTTTACCCAAAATAATATACATATATCAAACATATATATAAATATATATATATATATTTAAGACTAAATTGATAAAGAAACCAAAACATCATATTTTATTAAATATGCCAAGATATATAGTATCTATGTCATTACAACAATTGTCTCTAGGGCATCTTTATACTAATAGTTTTGTGATCCTAGTTCTATATGTTGATGACATTCCCCATGTAGGTAATGACATGAACCTATTGACTGAGACAAAGCAAATGCTATCAAAGTATTTTGAGATGAAATATCATAGGAATGCCTTTATATTTAGCATGGAGATTCATCAAGACAAATTTAAGGGTATTCTTGACTTGTCCTAGCAATCGTACATTGAGAAAGTACTAAAGAAGTTCAACATATTAACTTGATCTCAAGTTTCTGTACTTATTTGAAAGGATAAGATCTTTTCAAAGGTCCATTGTCCTCAAAGTGATGAATACAGAGAAAAGATAAAAAATGTCCCTTATGTGTCTGTCATAGGTAGCCTGATGTATGCTCAAGTGTGTAAATGTACCGATATAGCTTATGATATTGGTGTACTAGGGAGATATTTGAGTGATCCTAGTCAGAGACATTGGATTGTTGTTAAAAGAATAATGAGGTACCTATAGGGTACAAAAGATTATATGTTGACTTACAGAAGATTAGGAGATGTCATAGTTACAGGCTACTTAGACTCCAATTTTGCTAGTTGTCCAGATGATTACAAAACAACATTTAGATACATCTTTATGAAGGCAGGAGGAGTTATGTTTTGGAAAAGTCTCAAATAGTCACTTATAGCAACCTCCACTATGGAAGTAGGAAACCAACATTTAGATACATCTTTATGAAGGCAAAAGGAGTTATATTGGGGAGAAGTCTCAAGCAGTCACTTATAGCAACCTCCATTATGGAAGCAAGGTATGTCATGTGTTATGAAGCAACTTGCAAGGCTATGTGGTTAAAGAATTTCATTGCTAGTTTTAATATTGTTATGAGCATTTCAAAAGCATTTATTGTAGCAATGCTTCAACTGTTAACTTTTCTCTGAATAATAAAAGTTTGGTCTATACAAAACATTTTGACATTAAGCACTAGTTTGTGAGAGAGAAGATAAACAAACTTTTTACTTTATTAAGCATGTTTCCACGGATCATACGGTTGTGGTTCTACTAACCAAAGACTTAACAGTTGGAAAGTATCATGATTATGAAATTAATATGGGTTTAGCTAAGCCTTTTGATGTTTAAGGTTAGTAGAAGTATTGTATTTGATGTAATATATTAAATTTGTTATTTATCTCGAGATATTTATTAATGAAATATTCATAATATTGTCATATAATATTATTTGTATACATTTTCTAGTTATGACATGTTATTAGAGACATTTAAACCTGTCTCACTATTATGTTGAAAATATTGATTCTCATTTGGCATCTTTGGTGGATGATAGGATTATTGTACGGAGATTTACACGTAGTCGCATTTACTATTATGTAAATCTTGTTATAAACATCTTACATTAAATTTTGGTCAACAAGATGTAGGTGTACAATATGCATGACATTAATATGTGATGCGAGCTGTCGAGGCCCGTCAAATTAGTAATTTGTAAACCGAAATTACTCTACTCTACTTGTAGCATAGAGTAACACCGGGTCGAATCCAAGGACCATGTTATGATGATATTACCAATC
>JANHAO010008936.1:0-18818 GCA_026873985.1 Saraca asoca | reverse complement strand
TATTATCAAATCAATACAGAATGTACAGTCATAGATACAATAGAGTGCAATCACATTGACCCTAGGGCACCTATCAGACTAACAACATGGTCAAACATACACCTTGGATTAGACATTTATAGGATGAGATAAAGGGATTGAGTTACACACTAACACCTTGTTATGAAAGGTTTGATTTCCAAATAAATCTATTCTTAGCATTTAGGAGGTCATGATGCTTTGCTAGAAGTCAACCATGATCTATGAATTTGTTAGAACAATTTAGAGAAATTGTGTTTAAACTAAAGTGATTTTTAATTCAATTAAGCTTATGAAAGCTTGTAAATGAATTTATTATCAACATATATGAAAATCTAATGGGTCACACACAATAGAATCACTTTAATCTAAGTTCAAAGTAAAGTTAAAATGTAAAATATTATGAATTCAATAGTTGAATTAGATAAACATCTTGGAAATTTGGAATGATTAATTAAGTACTCTAATGTGATTAGAAATGTTAATTAATCAAAGATTTAATAATTTTGATAGAGATTATAATTATCAACTAGTAGTAAATTTTTATAGTTGATATGTAGATGTTAGAGAATATTTATATCAATATTGGAGGAGATCTGGAATAGAGGAATGGTTTTTTACTCAGAAATTGTTCTAAGTTAATTAAAATAAGAGGATGATTACAAAAAGAGAGTTTATGAGTATGCACTCATAAGAAAGTGTTTGGGCTTGTTGAATACAAAGGAAGGAGCATTAGGCTAAAAAGTGTAGACTCATTGGGCCTAAGCAGCTACATGACTTGAGTGGATGGCACAAGCAAAGAGAAGCCCTAGCTTGTGAGTCATTCATCAAGCCTACTCACTTTTGCTTGTGTTCCAAACTCTTCTATTTAAAAATGAGGGAGAACAAATTGAACAAAAAAAAAAGACAAAAGTTTTCGGGCCTAACACTTCTATTGTGCACCAAATCTCTCTTTTTGATCTCATTCATCTCCTCTTTACATTCAAATACTAAACTCTATCCTAGTGAATATTGATTCCTTAGAGAACTAGCATCTCTTAAGCTAAGTTGTTGAATTTCCCATTATACAAGTTATGTGAACTTCATAGAAGTTTTGAATCAATTTGGTTCATATGGATCACCATTGGTGTTGAAGATCAAATCTAAAGTTGTCTGGATACAATCCAAAGGAGTTGATCATGGAACTTGTTCGTGAAATTGCTTAGAGATGAAATTCAATTTTAGAGATTAAGGATTCTAAGAACAACTCTTGCAAAGATATAATTTAAACTATTATTTTAAATTTACCTTGCTTTTGATTTTATATGTAAACAAAATGATTTGGGTTTTAGGAAAAATTTTAAATTTCTGCTATATATATTTGATGATAATTATCGACATATTTGATATTCTTATATCTTTTTTTTTCCAATAGTCAATGGATTAACATCTGCTTAAATAGGAGCAACAGTCGACCAATTGGCCAAGTAAGCCTATATAAGGCTCTTCCTCTCATTTTCCTCATTTCATTCAAAACTTCTCTGAAAGCTTTCCTCTAATCCTCTATCCTCTCTCTTCATAAGTCCAAACCTAGGCAAAGCTCCACCAAATTTCTTACTTAAACTCCCAAAACACTTCATCACCATGGCTAATGATAGAGCAGTGATTACAAATGTCCCCACATTATTTCTTGATATTCATGATGCACAAGGGTTTGAGTAGGCGATCAAAGCTAGTGATGTACGAAAGGCCCAGTACCTTAAACTAGGTACTTAGATTTCTTCCGTCAATATGGAGTGTTATGGCCATTAGAGCATCAACAGTGATTGTAGTTCATAGCATGTGATAAAGCTTACTATGTGGAACCAGTTAAATACTTCTATGCTAACTTGTGTAAGATATTTGACACTCCACTAGTACTTTAAATTGGTTATTAAATTGATGGTGAAGGTTTTAACTTTAGCTTATAGAATGTTAGGCCATTGATTTTAATAGTTTCAGAGTTACGATGAGATTCCTAACATGAAGTTATGTGATTGGAAGTGGTTCTAATTTTATTAGGACACAATCTTAATAATGAGTGTAGGAAACATGTCTAGTATATAAGTTAGTGAATTAAGAGAGGTATATAAATTCAAGAAATTTGTTGAAGGCTTAAGTCTAAGAAGACATAGTATAATGTATGGATATGTTATTATAATTGTGGTATTTGTCATATTTATGTTTGGAGTGTATGAATTGTTATGAAAGTGAGCAATTAATGGTTCTTATAAGTATTGGTTGTTTATCAAGGGATGAGATTTTAAGAGAGTGCTTTGGAAGTTCATTTCAAACATTTAATGCCCTTATGTCATTGATAGGATAAGAAGATTAATTTTGGAGGTAAATGTAAAGTAAGAAATAAGTTACACAATGATGAAGGAAATTGAATTGAAAGATTTTAGTTAATTAATTATATATATATGATTTAAGGTCACCAAATTAGGACAAGACTAATTAATCTCAAGAAGATTGGTTGGTATGAGTGAGCTTAGTCATATACAAGAAAAGTTTAGTTGTGAGGAATTACTTGAGGAATAGCCAGGATGGTTGTGAAATTTCTGGATTAGGAAAAGTGTGTAAATAACAAAGAATGTATAGTATTAGATATATGAATTAAGTTATAGTGTATGATCGTGTAGCAATTCTGTTTAGTTATACCATACTTTTCTCCTTTCCTATATCCTCTCCCTATACCTAACTTGTGCTCGAGTTAAGATACTCTGTATGTCAAGCAACTTCTATCTTTCTCTTCACCGAAGCATTTGTAGAATTTAAGGATAAATTCTATTAAGAAGGGAGAATTTGTAATGCCCAATCTTTCTTTTTTTTGAATAATTTCTATAATTTTTTTTTATAAAATTATACTATTTAGTAATATTTGAAATTTATATATGTAAGACTTGTAAGATGTATGCTGAAAAGATTTTAGTAAATAATTTTGTTCGAGAGCTAATAAGTTCATAATATTTGTTTCAAACTTTTTAAATTGTTAGATCATTTTAGTAATTATTATGAAAAAAATAATTATTTTTGTTAAATGTTTTGATATATTATTTGTTCCAACAAATCAATAATTATTTAGCCAACTTTATAAAAATATCTAAATTGTAACTTTTATTAAATGGTGTTGTAGTTCTAGTTAATTAAATTCTAAATAGATGATCATATATCAAAAGTACTATTTCAATTACTTTAGTTACTTTATGACAAAATCTATGTCTTGAGCTCAATTAAATGTTGCTGCAACTTTATTTAATTGGATTTTTAAATTTGTGAAAGTATACTTAAAACTTTATTTAAAATATTTTATTTATTTAATGTTCATTATTAATACTAGTTTTAATAACAAAATTTAAGAAAAAAATATGTTTAGTTATCAAACTTAATTTATGGAAACTAAATACGTCCTTTTGAACTCAAATTACTATAAATTTAATATACACCTTTTATACAAGTTCTCTTTTTATTTTCCATTTTTCCTAAACTTTCGTTTATATATTCTCTCTTTCCTTTTTCATAAATACAAAACACTCACGAAACTATACTCCTATTATATCTATTTAATTTTTTTATTATTTTTCTTGCCTTTTCTTTTGAAACTTCTTTTCTTTATCGCATTAGAAAGCTCCCTTTTTTTCTCTTTTTAAACCAACACTCAAAAACATACCTTAGCCACCAACATCATTGTCATCTTTTTCAACACCGTCCTTCCTCACTTCTATAACTTTCCTCCCTTCCTCTTCCTCCCAGCCATCATTTTGACACCAACTCATACACTGATTTAAGCACCCAAAGGTAGTTGGAGTAGCAACTGAATCAGAAAGTTGTGATAAATGCAATTGAAAACTATAACAGTTGCTTTTGAAGCAACAAAATAGTTGAATCTTTTGGGGTTACATTAAGGTTTTCTTTTCACTTTTTCAGAGCCCCATTCTTTTCTTTTACGTTAGCCCCATTTCTTGAACATGTTGAGCTTATTTGAGCTACTATTGATGTTGCAAGGACTATAGTTTTTAGCAACAAAATTCACTCCATTTTCCCTCTAATTCATTCTTTAATTTTTATATTCAAAAATAATTTTAATTGATGTCACAATCTAACCATATGCTTTGAGTGTTTATTTATTTTGCAAATGTAAGTTGATCAAGTGACATTCAAGATATCAAGAGATCCAACACTAGTCTTAGAGTTTTTACTGATTTTTTTTAGAATCTTTTGTAAGTGTATTCTAATTAGTTTTGATCCAAATAACTTTTTAAAATGATTAAACTAAGACAGAAGTAATCGAGTGAAATGAGCTTAAACAAAATATTTTCAAACTATGTTTTCAATTGATCTTTCACAAGTGCAATTTTATAAAAACTATTTTTCACTACGTGAATCGATTCATGAATTGATTCATGTTAAGGATTTTGTGAAAATGTGGTTAAATTGATTCAGTAATCAATTCATAAAGAAAAGTTTTAAAAATTTGTTTTACCAAAGGTTTAGAATTTTTCCTAAATCGATTAAGTAATTGATTCATGACCTAATTGCATAATACCATGATTTGATTCATGCATCAACTCAATGATGAACTTCTTTATGATATTTATAAACAAATCGATTCACAAATAGATTCATTAGTTGGTAACTGCTATGAATCGATTCAAGGTTAAAAAGTTAGTTATTTTTTAAAAATCAGTTATTACACTCTGTAAATAGCCTTCACCTCATTTTAATAGATAATAATTTTCAGTTTCTCATTTCTTCTAGAGCGAAAATCACAGAACTATCAGAGCTTAATATGATTCATTACTACCTCAATATATCTGAATAATTTAAAGGATCTTAGATTAAAACTATGAAGAATTCACATTAGATGTTTGAAATATTCATCTCAAACTTGGTATTGTATTCCTTTACCTTATTTCTTGATTTTTTTTTTTTGAGATTTCTAGACTGATAGAAATCTATAGATACAAAGGAAGAGGTTGATCTTCCCTTTACATCTTCTTTAGTTGTGAGGTTGATTACAACTAGTTCAAGGTGTATTGAATTCTTTGAATATCTCTAGGTTATGAGGTTAATCATAGTCTGTATGAGATAAAAGAATTGTTGTATAAAGATTAGCAAGAGCTCAGCTAAATCTTGTGTTCTAGGTTAACAAGAGCCCAATCAAAATCTTGTGTTGTAATAGGTTAGCAAGAGGCCTAGAAAGTCTTGTGTTGTAAACTAGTGTACAGAAGCCCAGTTAATTCCTGTGGTTAATAAAAGTGATCATTCGGTTGAAAATTGATCTAGTGAATATAAACTTCATCTGTAGTTTCAGGTAAAGTTGGGCCACTTTAAAAATTGATATTCTTGATTATTCTTTCTACACGTTTATCTTTTTGCATTTATATTCTGCTATAATTCTACTGTATTGCTATTCTGTTTTTGCTACATAAATATTCTGGTTAAATTGTAATTAACTATTTCAATATTTTAGAAATTCTACATATCTTATATTTGATAGAATTGCTTTACATCTAATCCGTATCCTCAATTCAATCCTAATTATTTAATTAAGTTCTTGATTATCTAATAAGCTTCCAAAGACAATTTCTTTAAAGACTTCTACCTTACAAATCTCATAAGAATCCAATTTATTTCAAATGAGTATACATATTTTACATTTGTAAAAAGGGCAAGATCCATATTTTTTGGGACTGACAATGACTTCATTGCTAACTCCTATCTTAGTCATTTTCAAGACTATCATTTTGTCCTTTGTCATTTACTTAATGGTAATTTCATTTGCTTTACTTTTATCTTGCTTTGATTTAATCCTAATTCTCCACTTCTTCATTTATGCTTTTTGTTGGAGTCTATTAAATTATTCTTAGGATCCATTGCATGCTTGTGATACTATAATGTCTTCTTTTCATGTTTCAAGAAAAAGTAGGGCAAATTACTCACAACTCTAAGGTTTAGTGTAATTATACCTACGCTCCTTCTATTTTCAGAAATATACTTTGGCCTCACTTTTTATAGACACTCACTTCTTTTTTTTTTTTTTTAATTTTAAACATACATTCACCTCTCCTATTTCAGAAAAATAAAGGAGATAAGTGTATATTTATGAAAATAAGAAGGATGTGAGTATAATTATATTAAACTTTTGGGAGGTAAGTGTAATTTGTCCAAAAAATAAGACATGTCTTTGTAGTGGGTCTCACAACTAGAAAAACAACAAAGATTATTAGTTTTATTAATTATAACTCTATGAAAAATTCAAATGTTTCAAAAGTCAAGTGTTTTTCTTATTAAATTATTCTTTTTTAAGTCTCAAAATAAATTAATTGAATGAAAAATGTAAATTTTAATGATAAAAATGATTTAACGGTGAAAATACTTAATTCTTCTAAAAGTTTGAGTTTTCATAAAATTATTTATATTGAAATGAACTAGAATTTATAACAATGATAAAAAGTAACAATCATCCAAAATTTTTTTTATTAATTTATGAATAGAAAATTTAATGTGTGTGAATTTTTATGGAAAAAAAAAACTGTCTCTGCAAAAAGGATTTGGACCCTCTTATTTAAGAGTTATGGAGAGAAAATATAATTGGGTAAATGATACACATTTCTTTTGAGATTTTGTATAAGTTTACACACATCTTTTTATTATTAGAAATCTATGCTAAAATTTTGTTTTTCATATATATTTATTTCCTTTTTCTTTCATTCAAACTTACATTTACCTCTCTTTTCATAGAAAAATAAAGAAGATGAGTGTATATTAAAAATAAAAAAATATGAGTATAGCTAGACTAGAACTTAGAAGAGATCGATTTAATTTGTCCAATATAATATCTTAATGTAAAATTATAAATCATCATAGAGTAGAGAATCGCTAGCACATTACATATAGTTTAATTTTATGATTTAGTGAATCCAGCTAGCTTAGTAGCTATATGACAAATATGCATATGCTAATGCTCCTTTGTATGCAAGATGTGATGCATATCAACAAAATTAATGAGAACACAAATCTGATCCTTGCCATTTTACTCTGCAAGATTTCTAAATCACTCCTCTTTGACTTGTCGAGTGATCAACTTAGTTTAATATAAAGCAACGCTTGAATTATTTCTTGTGCTTTATTCATACCATAAATGACCACATATATGTCTATATATACCTAAGTTAACATGATGATTTGTGATGTGAAATTAAAGAATCTAATGTCACATAAGTGTTATAGGGTATGATGCTTTTGACAATGTCAAGTTCTGCAACGAAGCATAAAACTTTTTTTTTTTTTTTTGTACTTTATGTGCTGTCGATCGACGACAGTGATCACAAATCTTATGATCAGACATAAGCGACCGATCAATTCGATGCGAACATGGCGGAGGATAAGGACGCCAAGAGCTCATTCTTCAATCGGCGGTACTTGGGGGGCAGTGTTTGGCTCCACTACTGCTTCGATTTTGGTGATATATTTGCAGGTGAGTATTTAGCTTCCAACAATTTTTTTTTTTATAGAAAAATCTATCGTCTGATTATATATCATGATTTTGAATTTAGATTTATTTATGAGATTTTTTTTAAAGGAATTTACGTTTATGCAAAAAATGATGATCAAATTTGATAATATATTTTTCCCTTGTTTTGAAATAATTATTTTTAATTGATTTTTGTTAACCAGTGTCCCCGGATAAGGAACTATTATTAAAGAAGATAATTTATTTTTAATTAATAGTTTAAATGTATCTGTCATGTAGATAACTGAATGAAATAAAAATTTGGTTGAAAATTTTAAATTACACAATTATCTTTAATGGAAAGGAAAAAATTACCAAACACGAGAGAAGGCTTTGCAATTTTGGTTTATGACTTGGATCTACATCTGGAAGGCTTCTATGCATATGGTTTTGATTTGTTTGTAAGTTTGTCGTCTTTTTTGTTAAGTTCACGTCAAATTTAATTTGCCCCCATTAATTCAAATTCAATTTTGTTGGTTTTAATTAGTTTATATTAGAGTTAATTTGTTTTTAACTATAATTTAGAGATAAAAGTATTGAAATCAGATTTTATTTGTTTTGATTATTTCATTTCAGATTTAATTTGTCTTTAGATATAAAAGCATTCAAATCAGATTTATTTTATTTTGATTAGTTCAAATTAAATATAATTTATTATTAAAATTAATTTAGAGATAAAAGTTGTGAGTATTTTTGTTCATAAAATAAACAACAGCAATTATTAAAGATAAACAAAACAAAAAGTCAATAAACATTAAATTTATTGAGTTGGTGAAGGATTTTTATATATAAATGCTCTATTTAAAAATTATGGGACATGCATAATAGCGTTGACCAAAAAAAGAAAAAAAAAGTATAGAGAAGAAAAGGGCGTGATGAAAGAGGTGGAACAAGACTCGAGACAGGATCGTCCGAAAGGAAAATGTTAGAATGAATATTTAAAAGTGTTGTAATAATATAAATAGTAAAAAAAATTGATTTCCTTAATGTGATTCTGTTTTTTAATGCCTCAACAATTAATTTCAGTTATGCAATGCTAAGTACATTAAAAAAAATTATATCAATCATTCTTATAGTTTTTGTATAAATTTTTAATATTTTTCACAACATATAACTTTTATATGTAATGAAAATTCTAAATAATTTTTTGATATGATTTTTAATTTTTGACGTATTTATTACATGTAAAACTTATAAATTTATTATTTTTATTTATAATTATAAAATTGTTAGTAAAGAGTAACTTTTTTTTTAAGAAAATGATTAATATGTAATTATGATTATCTCTTTTTCTTTTTTATCAAAATGATTATTTCTCTCCCTTATTGGTTTTAAAGTGTAATTTATTTATATAAATATTCACAATCATATGCATAAATGTAAGGGAGCTTTGCTCACTTCCATAGGATTCTAAGTTTGAATTTGCTTATGCCAAAAATAAAAAAGGATAAAATTTAATTAGAAAGCTTCGAAAAAGATCAAAATTTCAATGAATCCATTAGAATTGATGTAGATAAATTAAACTTACTTGAACTAGCCCAGAAAGGAAATAGTTGACATAATAAATAACCTCTTATTGTTTTATCCCAAAAAAAAAAAATTGCGTCTCTGTGTATCGTATGACGTAAAAAATATCTCAAGAAATCAAATACAGTTGATATATCGACATGTACTACTAGTTCAATTCACAAATAAAGTTTAATACAAACTGATATCATTTAATTGAAAATTTTCTAATTCTATAATAATATTGAAATATAAATATTACTTTTTATTTATGAATCATTTATTTTATATATATATATCCTATAAATTTTTTAAAACTAAATTTCTCCACTTGATCACTATCTTATCTATCAACAGTGGAATCTGATCGAACAAAAAAGTGTAGAAATCGAATCTAGTCAACCACAAAGTTCAGTAAATCTCAAACTGCAATTTAGTTGAGTTTGAAAGAGAGAGTTGGAGGAAGAGGAAGAGGAAGAATAGGAAGAGGACACTGTGAGTTTTAACGTGGATCGGTTAAAGTCAGTTATTGACCCCTACATCCACGATAATGTTATTTCTGAGAATGTGTTTACAGAGTATATGCTTTGCTATGGGGGATTCTACTAGACTAGGTATATGTCTTAGAATTGGCCTCCTCTTATACAATAATCTCAATCCCTATTTATAGTTGTTGGGGTATACAATCTTAGTATATTCCAAAAAAGGAATATAATAAACTAATTGCAAGTTGATTCCTGTAAGTTGACGTATCCAAGTTGGCAATGCAAGTTGATATCTACAAGTTAGTCCCGTTCTTGGGTTTAACCACAGTGAGTTTTCTGGAAGATGGATGAGGTGGCATGTTTTAACCAGTGAGTTGGAACTCGTTGTTAATCAACTTGGAGCTGCTGCCTTTGTCTTGCAATTCGAGCTTATGTCTGGCGATCTGGTGCCTTTGTCAAGTGACCTCAGTTTTAGATGAGTTGGGCCTCTTCCAGTTGGACTTGTTTATTGGGTTTTTGCCAGCTTATATTCCAAAAATACCTATAACATTAGCCCCCTAGCTTTCAGTTTGTTCGGGGGACTAGGAGCAGTTGTTTGCTGGTAAAAGTCTACTCTTATAATCTGCAGTGTTCTCATTTCAGACTTTTGTCTCATCATCTTATCTGTGTCAAGCCATGCATTTAATGTGCATATTTCATAGTTGTTGGCGTGGCAGCCTTATTTTTTACTAGACCATTTGATCAAAAGTAGTTGAACAGTCTCTGGATTCATCGGTGAAGCCAAACCAGTCTATATAAGGCATGACAAACCTTCTTCTTTTTCATAAAATGATCTGATGGGTGCATTGGCTGAGTCCCCCATATTTCTAATGATATGGATCTTTGATGAAGTGATACGAGGCGTATATGGCTGCTGCATAGGAAGTTCCCATGGACAATTCCTTTCTATGGATTCTGGGAAGTTTTATACAATTTTCATAACCTCTTTATGGTGATGCTGATGAATTCAGTTCTCTCACCTTTATTCTTTTGCCTCCTTGCATGGTGAGTTAACCATTTGGTTTCTCTAACTACCTTGGGGGCAACAAAGCTGAGGGAGAAGCTTTTAGCTTAGGAGGAGGATAAGAAAAGGCTTTAGCAGTCAGCTTGCTTGTTGATCCTCTAGCTCATTGGAGTTTAGCTCCTAAAAGTCAGCCTTCCTCTTAGGATATGATAGCTGTAGGCTTATTTTGATCTATATTCTTGAATCTTCATGTATGCATTTTTCTCACTGAAAGAGGTTATTAATAAATTTTTTTCATATTTCCTTGCTTTTCCAAGCACATCATGTTGGATGTTTAGAATATAGTAGAAGATAATATGTAAGTTGTCATAAATAAATTCCTACAAATCACAGCTAAATAAATAGTAATTAAGTTGAATGACCAATCGATCATATTAATTCGTCTCAGTTGTCAATGAATTTGAGCATCAAAATGCCTCAGTTGGTAATGAGTTTGAGCACTAGAGTGCCTTAGTTGGCATGAGTAAAGTGTCTAGGTAGGTCATATGAGAGCTGTGCCTCAATTAGCATAAGTTGAATGCCTTGATAGGTCATATGAGAGCTGTGCCTTAATTGAATGCTGAGATAAGTCGCATGAGAGTTACGCTTCTGAATGATAGGTTGCATGCATATGGTGCTGAATAGTAGGTCATATGCATAAATCACATGCATATGGTGCCAAGAAGTAGGTCATATGCATGCATTTATCAGATAATAGATCACATATGGTTATGAGAACTGTCTTTGGCACTTCCGTCATTGCTCTTCTTTTCATTTTGATTAGAGCTATTCGCCTCGTCCTTACGATCAGACTTCTTTGGGCCAAAGGTCTCCTCCCACCTAATTTGCTTGGCAACTCATTCATAAAATTCACCCAGATCCCTTACAAGGGACTTATATATGTTCTTATATAGCTTTCCATCCTTGCAGAGTCCTGTTGAGATCGCTATCAAAATGTTTTCATCTAAGGGACTTTCTACATTATTGACCTTGTGCCTGAAATGAGTGATGTAATCTTTTAACGATTCATTCTTCCGCTGGAAGACGTTGTGAGGTAGCAAAATGGTGTGAGCTGCCTTCTTAACACTTTGTACTAATTGATGAATCTTTTTTGGCACTCTTCCTAACTGTCAATGTTGCAAGCTGGGAGATTCTTGAACCAAGTTCAAGGTATGTCTCCTAGCATAGTTAGGAAGACATAGCACTTGACTAGTGGATTGGTCGTCTAGAGATCTATTTGAACATTGAATGCATCCAGGTGGTCATATGGATCATTATTCCCATTGTATTGTGAGATCATCGAGATTTTGAATTTGCGAGGGAGAGATTGTGTCTCTATCTCTCTAGTGAAAGGAGTCCTCTCCTCGTATTGGTTTTGGCTATTCTAAGCTTCAGGGCGATCCTCTAATTGTTTTACCCTCTGGAGCAACTCTTCTATCACCGGGTTTTGTGTCTCAAATTTTCAACTAGAAGTTTGTTAGCTTTTTTTACCTTCTTAATCGTGGGAGTAGCAACCTGAGGTATGTCCCTAGCTGGACTTGTTCAAGCCTTCCACTCAATGCAAGCTCTTACGTCGTAAACCATCATGGTCCTAATGAGCTCGGTGAACCTCTGATCTCATCTATAAGTGGGAAGAGCAAGCTAAATCAGTGCACTAGGGTTCCTTTCTGGGTGTAGTGACTTAAACCTGCTTTTGTATGCCTAAGTCCTGTGCCTGTGCTAGTACCCTAACCGCCTTAGTCAGTTCTTTCATTGCGTTCTCAAACATTTCCTGACGTTGGCACCACATTTGTGTTTCATCAGTCTTAGAAACAATAATAGCAGGTTGGTAATGGTCCGTGGGGGGCAAGCCTATAATGATACCTGAAGCAAGGATGGCGAAAGTATCTATCGTAGGAAGGGTTACTTCCTTCTGTTGTTTTATGTGACTTTTCGGTTGGTTAGTTGGAGAGTTTAAACTTTTGGTGATTCTTCCTCTGGCTATTATAGCTATACAAAAAATTAATCAGAATATAGTATGGGTCCTCCTTCTAGCGCCAAAATGTTGATGGTGGAATCTGGTCGACCAAGATAGTGTAGAAACTAAATCCAGTCAACCAAAAAGTTTGGTGAACCTCAAATTGCAATCCAGTTGAGTTTGAAAGAGAGAATTAGAGGAAGAGGAAGGACAAGAAGAGGACACCAGGAGTTTTAACATGGTTCTGCTGAAGTTAGTTATTAACCACTATGTCCACAATAATGTTATTTTTTAGAATGTGTTTACAGAGTATATGCTTTGCTATGGAGGATTCTACCAGACTACGTATATGTCTTAGAACTGGCCCCCCATTGTACAATGATCTCAACCCCTATTTATAGTTGCTGGGGTGTATAATATTAGTGTGTTGTAGAAAAGGAATATAATAAACTAATTGCAAGTTGGTTCCTGCAAGTTGATGTATCCAAGTTCGCCATGCAACTTGATATCTACAAGTTGGTCATATTCTCGAGTTTAATTACAGTGAGTTTTCTGGAAGATGGATGAGATGACATGTTCTAACTAGCGAGCTAGAGCTTGTTGTCAATCAACCTCGAGCTACTGCCTTTGTCCTATGATCCAAGCTTGTGTCTGGTGATTTGGTGCCTTTATCTAGCGACCTCAATTTTGGATGAGCTAGGCCTTTTCAGCTGGACTTATCTATTAGGCTTTTGCCAGCCCATATTCCAAAAATACCTATAACATTATCTAAATTTGTCTTTTCAGAATCTCAAAATTACTTATATAAGTACAATTAATTATATAAATTTAAGTGCCTATCATTTTATTTTACACATTCTTGTTATGGGCACTTACTAATTGAAAATTTCTTTTAGGTTTTTAGATAAAGCAATTATCATTGATGAAATTGATGCCTCAAGCAAAACTAGAACCCATGGAGGCTATGTTCAGAAACTCAAGTAGATGAAGCAAAGCTAGTTTTTTGCCTCATCCCTTTGTGACTAAGTTGCCTAATTTTCATTGATGTCCAAACTCAATCTCACACATTCTACGTTAAGCAAGACTTTATAATGGCATGCTCAATCAAATCCAAATTCCAAGTCTCCCTGGCATCACTTCTTTGCATTGTTGGACTCACCACCTTGATTTTGATCCTGATCTATGATTGTCTTTACGTGCTGGTCACCTGGAAGTTCACCAACCACCATTCCAAAATAATAATTCTACAATGGATTAGAGTTAAAATATTCTTGTTTATACTCAACATGGTTGTCTTAGCCCTAGTAAAAGCCAAAAGGGTTAAAATTGCTAAAGAGTGCAATCTCATAGATAAACTTAATTCAATTGTCTCAATGAGCATTTGGTGGTTGTTCCCTCAATACATGCTAGGTTATTAGACTTTGCCATTCTCATAACTATATTGAGTGTGACACCAAGAAACTAAGTCTAGTGGAATTTCTAGATATATATTATTGTTAAAATGCTATTTAATAATATTAAAATGTAATATTTATCGAATAAAATGCTATTGGTTTTCTAGCATACTATTAATGTGTAATTAGAAGTGATTTAAGCCATTTTCATGTTGTTCATATACATATTGTTTAAAATTAGAATGTGATCATAGTACTTTATTTTGTCAATACATATTATTCGTCAAGATTAATTTTTATTAACTTTTTCTTATAGCAACAATTTATATGATCTCTACACTTTTTTTTATTCTATTTCTCCTTAAATTATATTTGTAAATTTTCACTTTTTACCTATAATACAAAGTAAATATCTAAAGAAACATGTCAGGATCCAAACTCTAAGACTCAAGCTTGCATGTTACATCCATTATTTGAACAAACCTGAATGTCAGTTAATGAATGTCCATTCTACCTCCTTTACGTGAGTTTGTGAACTATGAGCATGTTTTTTTTTTCATTTTGATTGTGGTTGTGACCAATTTCATCCCCTGGTAACTTTACAATTGGTATAGAGGAACTAAAAATAATATTATCAGGTTAGACTTATAGAATTATCCACTTCCTTAATGACTAATCTTCTTCTTTTGGTGTTAAAAAACACTTTCATGTCTTCTTTTCCTCAAAAGTTCTTCATTTGCAAACTTTGGAAAGGAACTTGTTTGGAAATGAGAAATACGAGAGTTAGACTGAAGTCCACAAGCAACTATATAAAATTGCCAAAGTAAGAGGGCAAAGTACTAGTTGAGAGGGTTAATTAGGAAAGGTCTTATGGGTTAAGGTAAATGAATGAGGGTATTGTTCTCATAGATGTTAAGCACTGCCTTTTGTGGAATTGAAGGCACTATTATCCATCCTCCATGGCTCTTGCCAGATAGTTATTAAATAAGTTGAAAACTTGACCTAATAGAAGAGCACCATAGAGCCATTTAGCCAACGGTTAATTAAGGTTTTGCTTTGTTGAATGGTGATCCTATTCTACTACAAGTACAATTTCTCTTTCTTTGCTCATATGCTGAGAGGTTAGTGTGATTAGAACTAGTTGATGTTGTTATGGCTTAGTTATGGAATTAATTCCCTTAGCTATTATAAGGTAATCAGTATAAGTAACTTCATAAGGCTAGTTTTGAATACCAAAACCCCAGGCTCTATATCTATTGCAAAATGAATTACTTATGCTCTCCTCTGGGCAGCAACATTAGATTAAACTTCTTCCTCATATTATTGATAATTAGTTATATATGCATTTGAAATAAATGAATGGTAGTGTAACTTGCCTAAGTTTTTTAGCATGTCCCATAGGACTATCTTCCTCAAAGTTCAGATCCACTGCATAGATTTTAGGACCAGGATTCATCCCCTGTTGAGGTTGTACATTCTGTGGATGTAGGTTTTTTGCACTTTATTAATCTAAGTTGTTTGCATTATGTGGAACAAGAACTGCCAAAATATATTCTCCTCATATTTAAAGTCATGCAAAAATGGTACAAAGTGTGGTTAGCTCTTCATACAAATGGGGCTCCCCTAGGTGAAAATCAGCTTATTATATGTCATAAATATAATATTGGAACTAGCCTTGGCCTTCTTGAAAAGCCAAATGACTAGAAGAAGTTCTTTTTGAAGGATGAAAAGCAAAAGCTCGTGCTTTAGTAACAAAATGGAAAGAAGCAAAATCAACCTCAATCTCCAAATTGTAAAAGTCCCTTATACTTTTCGTTTAATGGTGGTAGGTAATGGTGGATGATGATTAATGATAGCAAGTAATCATTGATGGTAGTCAACAGTGATAGTGGTGATAGGCAGTGGTCAATAATTATAGATGATGGGCAGTGGTCAATAGTGATAAGTGGCAGTATGAGATAAGAGAAGGAAACAGAGAGGAATATGTTTTTGTTTCTTGTAGGTAACATAATTTGAAATCTTAGGTGGATGAAGAGTTTCACATGGGAGAAGTTAATTTAGGTTAAGTAATGATAATAGATTCCACTACTTGTAAATTAAACACTCAGTAAAGGGATTAGTTTTTTATTCCATTACCACTCTTAAAATTTTCCAATCAAATACCTTTTTAATATTTCAAACTTACTAGAACAACCCACTTCCCACTTTGAATTTGACTTTGCTCATTTTATGTTCCCTTCTATTTTCATTAGCACAATGCTTCGAAAGGAGCAAGGTGTACCAAACACCTTCTAGTTTCAAATCCATCAAAGTAGAATTAAACAAGGCTTTTTCAAATTGACTAGCCTCTTGCAATTTTGAATTGTTGTTGAGCTTGTCCTTTCTATTCCAAACTTGGTTAGAATCTCCTACACTACACAATGAAAGGAAGAGAAAAGTAGAAGACAATGAAGGACAAGAAGGAAAGGAACTACAATTAAGATCGAGAAACCCTAGATAATGTAAAAGGAAATCTATACAAACTGATTAAGTACCAAAAGTTAATCAAAGAAAGTAACAATGGATCAATGATAAGGAGGAATTAGATTATGACATGACGAAAACTAGGAAAGTTAGAACCAAAGAACAAGAAATAAAGAGGATAATGGACATTACAAAGGTTAGATCGAATCAAGATAATAGAAATAGAAGAGATAAATAGACATAAGAATAAGGATCGAGTTTATTAAGGCAATCAAATCAATGAAAAGAGAAAGGCAATAAGAGCATGACAAAGAGTTTGAGAATGGAGTGTTCAACCATACCATTAAGATAGGTTAAAAACAAAATCCCAAAATGTGCTAGAATGTGCATGAAGGGACAATTTGATGATGAATTATCTCTAAGAAAGAATTTGTAACACCTTCTATGGTCAAGTCTAGAATGGGCCAAATCAATACATAATTGAGATTGAATTAAAGACAGGTTGGACTAGGTGTTGGGTCAAGTAAGGCCTTGACACCCAAGTAAACTGATTGATTAGTCCAAGTGAACTGATTAGTGTGGTCTATTGGGAGAAATAAATCAAAAACATCAAGTATGCATAGAGAAATTTGAAATTTTTTTCTAAGTTTGGATCATGACTTTTGTGATTAAATTCAAAAATTTTGTATAATTCAAATAAAATTAAAAATAATGATTTAAATTATACATTTTTGCATGTTGTTCTTAAAATCCGTAGTCTTCGAATTCAAATTTGGTCTCCAATCAATTCCACAAACTATCCAACAAGCTTTGTGATTATGTCTTTCAGATTATTTTTAGGTAACTCCTTCATCTTTGATTAATACATAGCCTATGATTTTAATCATAACACAAGTGTTATAACATTTTTTTAATATCTTTCCTTGTTACTGAGAAGGACAAATTCTATTTTGATTAATCACTACCTTCTTATATTTCATAGTGTACCTAACTATTATTTATATCTATTCTTTAACAATGCAAGGTTAGAATAATATCAAAGTAAATAACTCCATACATAAGGTATTGTGTTGATCTCAAATCTAAGGATCACTTACACCACCTTTCATATGAAAAGTCCATTAACACGTAGTAACATTTTATACGGTTTCTCATGGAGGATCAATCTAGTCATCTGTTCCATATCATATACCCATATGTCATGTCCAGATATCAATATATCTATAGTGTATGGGATCACTGCATTCTTTGGGAATAATGCGCTATAACATATGCTAGTTTACTCATGAATAATTGATATCATATTTTCATAATAATTCAAAAACCAGAGATATTTAGAAATACATATATATATATGTATGAATTATTTTATAATTAAAATCTCAGTTGTAATTAATTTAAACACAATTATATTTCAAAGACTTTATCTAATATAGTATACATATATCAATATATATATATATATATATTAAAACTAAATTGATTAAAAAAAAGGCAAAAATATCATGTTTATCAAATATGCTAAGATATATATAGTTTCTATGCCATTACAACTTATTGTCTCTATGGCATGGACAAATTGACCTAATACCAACCTAAAGCCTATATAAGGAGAACCCTTTGAAGGAAATTTAAAATCCTTATTTTCAATTGAGTAGCTCCCTGAGGAGTGTTGCATAACAAATTAGGATCCTGATTTGTGCTCTTCAAGGGTGATAGTCTAAGGTAAGGTTTTTAGTGTAAAAAAACTAATTTCTTACCTTAAATGCTTTTAGTTTTTAGTTTTGATCTTCTTTTAGTATCTTTGGTTGTTGCAAAGTATTTTCCCAACAACCAAAGATACTAAAAGAAGATCAAAACTAAAAACTAAAAGCATTTAAGGTAAGAAATTAGTTTTTCTACACTAAAAACCAAAGGCCAAGATTAAAATTGGAGGTAGACTCTGAAATGCAGGTTCATGAATTCTTTCTAATTGGATGAATGGGAATTTCCACCCTCTAGCTCCCTTTTCATACAAATTATTATTATTTTCAAATTACTTAAATTGTTTTATGTGTTGGAAAGTGAGAAATTAAACCTCAAAAATTAATTCACAAAAATCATGAAAAGATGTTTGAATAATTTTAGACCTAGAAATACTTATGTTATAAGATTTAAGGCATAAGATCAAATAGAGAATTATAAATGGTGCTTTATATATGTGTATAACCTAAAACTATTTTCAACACAGAGATTGCTTGGACTTTTTTTGCTCATTGAATTCTTGAGTTGTACTTGTAAGATTAGGTGCAGCCAAGAAGGGGAAATTTCAAAAAAAAATTTTCAGAAGCCCTCAAATGGCCGAACCTAATTCCCCAGAAATCCCTTGTGTAGAGGTTTCAATCAAATAAATACAAGAGAGAATTAAACCAACCTTTAA
>JANHAO010008935.1:0-18811 GCA_026873985.1 Saraca asoca | reverse complement strand
ATAATATATATTTATATAAAATTAATTATTTTACATAATTTTATATAAATAATTATATTAATTATTTTACATATTAATTAATATATATAATATTAAATTAAAAATATTAATTTTACATAATTTTATATAAATTAATTAAAAATATTAATTTAATATAAACTATTAATTAATATTAAATAACATAATTTTATATTAATTAGTAAGAAGGTCAAAATGGGGATGTATTTTTGAGTGGGAGCCAATGGATTTCTCATTCTTTAGTTTCAAAATGGAAAATGATTTCCATTAAATAAGGGAAAAGTCTTTTCCTTGGAAAATGTTTTTCCCTTGATTCCCCTAAACCAAACAAGAGAAAAGTGGCATTCCTATTCCATTTTCTTCTCCATTCCGCCCAATCAAATGAGCCTTATAGGTTCATTTCATACCCTTTATGAAAGTTGTGGAGGTGAATCTTAGCTATCAGTGGGCTTGAGGTCGTACCAAAATGAGGTTTGGAGCTCCAATTATAGTTAAAATACTAAGATTGGTTCTAGGTTAGCAGGTCAGCACTTTGTTTCAATTTTTAGGTTGAAATTGGCCTTCAAAATGATTAAGCTAGGCTTTGGACTCTTATGAAATTTGTAAAGCATTCTCATAGCTTTTCAAAGACATAAGAATAACCTAAAACTGAAGTCTAGAACTTAAGATATAGCCAAAAACCTAAAATAATGCCAAATTATCAAATTAATCCAATTAAACTCAAAAATTAACTAAATTAAAAAATCAATCACAAGTTTCCAATTAAGCACATAAGCATGACAAAAAACTGAGCATAGAAGGGATATAAAATATGTATAAATTGCGTTCATCAGGCCCCATTCCCACAAGCACTCTTTTAACTTGAATCATCCTTTTATTTTTGACTTTGCCTAATTACCCTCACGCATAGCTCATACACTTAAGTCTACCCAATTACCACCTTTTTTACTTAACCCCAAAAATTTTCCCAACCCCAACCTTAATTTTCCACAATCTTCTTAGCCATCCACTAGAAACTCTCAACAAATACCTCATAAAATTCCTAATAAGAAATTAAGCCTTGTTGAAATGGAAGAAGGAAGAAGGAAGGGCTTGTGCTACCGGTGTGGAGTAAAATTCACTTAGGATCATAAATGTATGAGATCCCAACTATACCAATTACTTACTAAAGGATATGAGGAAAAGGAGGTTAAAGTTTTTTTTTTATTGCATTGATAACTTTGAAAACCTAATTATTGATATTGAAGTTTCAAACCAACTTGTTATATCCTTACATGCTACACTTGGGACTATTGGCTTTCAAACTATGAGGATCCATGGCACCATTAAAGTGCAAAAGGTAGTTAAGTTAGTGGATTCCAATCATACCCACAATTTTTTGGACAACTTTTTTTTTTATCAAAACTGTGGGATGGCGAATATTTTGAAGCTCCAAAATGAGGGTGACAATGGCTAATAGTGATGGTTTGGATATTCAAGGTTCTTGTAGGAATCTAACTTGGGTAATGGATAATCACACTCATAAGGCGGGTTTTCTAGTATTGCTTATCAAATGGTGTGATTTGATGTTATGAGTGCAATGGTTGGTTACATTAAGGGCCATCTTATGATACTTGAATCTCTTGACAATGCAATTCCAGCACTTGGGAGAATGGATTACTTGGTAGGGAATTCACCAGGACAAGTGCAACAAGTTAGAAGTAGATAATCTCAAAAGCCACTAAGAACTATTAACTCAACCTATGCACATGCATCTTCAGCCCACTTAGTTACTGAAAGCCAATTTGGGTAACTATAAGTCATGATGAGTGGCTATACAGAAGACAATATTGATCCGATTTTAGCCCATCTTCTTCACTAGTATGATGATATCTTCCAAACACTTAAAGGTTTGCCTCCAGGCAAACCCCAAGACCATAAAATTCCCTAAAGGATGAGTCATAAATACTACAAACCAAACATTACAAACACCTTACTATACAAAAGGTGGAAATGGAAAAGATTGTCAAGGAAAGGTTGGAGGTTGAAATTATTCGGGATAGTAGTAGCTTATTTGCTTCTCTTATGGTCATGGTTAGGAAGAAAAATGGGTCATGGAAATTTTGTGTTGACTATAGGGGAGCTCAACAACCTTAATATCAAAGACAAGTTTCCCAATCCCTTAATGAAAAAGTTATTGGATGAATTGATTGGATCAAGTTACTACACTAAACTAGACCTTACAACTAGCTATCACTAGATTATGATGTTCATTGAGGAAATTCATAAAACAACATTTAAGACACATGAAGGCCATTATGAGTTTCTAGTAATGGCCCTTCTACCTTTCACTGGCTTATGAACAACATCTTTAAACCTTTACTTAGGAAATTTATGTTAGTATTTTTTGGTGATATACTTATTTATTTGAAGGATTGGGAATCTCCTTACAACATTTGCGGATGATTTTTGAAATATTAAGACATAACCAATTATATATTAATAGCAATAGGTGTGAATTTGCTGCTAGTGAGATTGAGTACTTGGGACATGCCATTATTGGTAATGGGGTCTATGGATAAAAATAAAGTCTAGTGTGTCATGGACTGGCCTATTCTAACAACTATAAAAGACTTCAAGGGTTTCTTAGGACTTATAGGCTATTGTAGGTACTTTATCAAACACTATGGTTTACTAGTTAAACCTTTTATTGGTCTTCTAAAAAAGGGTTCCTATGAGTGAATGACAATGCACAGGAGGCCTTGGAAAGTCTTAAACAAGAAATCAGTATAGCACATATGTTGGCCTTGCCTAATTTCAATAAAGAATTTAGTGTGAAAATAGATTCTTCTAATTATGGGATAAGGGTAGTTTTGACTCAAGAAGGTAGGCCAATTGCCTATCTCAGCAAAGCTCTATCCTTTAGGCATCAAGCCTTCTTTATGTACAAGAAGGAGACACTTGTTATCTTTATAGTTGTCAAGAAGTGGAACGCTTGTCTAATTGGCAGGCATTTCAAGATAAAGACAAATCATATTAGTTTTAAATTTCTCCTTCCTTAGCAAGTCATTACCACAGCCTAACACCTTTGATCACTGAGATAATGGAATTTGGTTATAAATCCTATTATTGGAGGCGCTTTACTAATATTGTGGCTAATTTTCTTTTTAGCAATCCCTAATTCCAAGGTGCTAGCCTTCAAACCATGACCACCATTATCTCATATTTTTTGGGTAGAATTCAATAGTCCTAGAGGAATGATGCTAAGCTAGAGCAAATTATCTTCACTTTGAAACAAATGTCTACTAGTAGCTCCCATGGTAAATACAGTTTGTTTAAAGATCAATTATATAGGAAAGGCAAGTTGGTGGGGGGAATGATCTTGAACTAAGAAAGGAGCTGCTACATTACTTCCATAATGGCCCTACAAGCAATCACTCTAGCATTCATTTACCATGAAAAAATTGTTTATATGATCTATTGGAAGGGCAAGAGAAAGGACGTGAGGAGGTGGCTGACTAAATGTAAGGTATGCCAATAGTATAAATATAATCATTCAGCTAGCCTTGGCCTGCTACAGCCTTTACCTATCCTTGAAGGGACATGGTTTGATTTTCCATGGGTGTCATTAAAAGCTTACCTAGTCAAAAAAGAAGGATGATATCTTTGTGGTAGTTGATAGATTAAGCAAATATGCTTATTTCTTTGCCATTTCTTACCCTTGCACAACCGTTACCATAGCATGAGTCTTTATGGATCATATTTACAAGCTTTATGGTATGCCCACTAGTATAGTCTTTGACATAGACAGAGTATTTTTAAGTCAATTCTGGCAACAACTATTCAAACAACAAGGGACCACTTTTAAGTTCTCCATTACCTATCACCCTCAAATTGATGGGCAAATAAAAGTGGTCAATAAGTGTCTTGAATCCTATCTTATGTGCATGACTTGTGAGTAACCTTTTGAGTGGAATAAGTGGCTGCCCTTAGCTATGTGGTGGTAGAACACCACTTACCATACCTCAATCCACGTGACTCTTTATAAGGCTTTGTATGGCAAGCCTTCTCCTATTCACATACCCTAGTTACTCGGTGAGTCAGTGGTAAAATTAGTGAATAAAAGTTTGCAAGCTAAGGAAAAGACTATCAAGTTATTTAGGCATCACTTGTTAAAAGCTCAAGAAAGAATGAAACATAGATCTAATAAAGGAAGAAGTAAAAGAGAATTTATGATAGGAGATTGGGTTTATTTGGAACTACAACCTTACAGATAGTATACCTTAGTTAAAAGAAATTGTATGAAGCTGTCTGCTAGGTACTTTGGGCTTTACCAAGTGATTGAAATGATTAGGAAGGCTAGTTATAGGCTATACCTACGTCCTCAAGCAAAAATACACCTAACCTTCTATGTCTCCCAATTGAATAAACATGTTGGGTAGGCCCTTATTGAGCTTTAGTTTCCAGTTATTGATGAGAAAGGTAACATTGCTAAAGAACCTATGATGATATTGGATAGGCTTATGAAGAAAAAATGAAACCAAGCTGTCACAGAGGTCCTAGCGTAATGGTCTAATTCATTTCTTAAGGATGCCACTTGGGAGAGTTAGTTTGAGCTTAAAAAGAAGTTTCTCACCTTTAATCCTTGAGGACAAGGGTTGTCTAAATAAGAGGGTGTTAATACAGGTTGTAATAAAAGAGGAATTATATGTTTGTTACATTAGTAATTTTTATTAGGTGAAAAACATTGGGCTATTTTGTAACAGTTACTAGTCAGATCCAGTGGCCCATTAAGATAGTTATAGATTATTATAGGCATCAATGACCTGGCAGAGAATGGCTATATGTTAGAAAGTTTGTTATACATTATGCATGCTGAGCGATTACTAATAGAATCTATTGTATTTCTACCTTTCAAATTTTGTCTTCTCCTTAATTCCCTTCTTTTTCCCCACTCCTTGTATTCAATTCTTATTAGCAACATTGGAGATCATTCACTTTTAGACACAAGTCTATGTAAAAGAGACATAGAAACTTACATTTAGTATACATTAAACCATTAATATAGTTGTATTGTGTTGGACAAATAAAGTAAAAAGGTTTAGGGTTGCAGATGCCATAAGACCAAGGAAGGCTTTGTTTTTCATTGAGAATAACCTCTAATGCATCTGTCTTAATCTCACAAGCAACTTTGACAAGCTTAATAAATTTTGATAAAATAAATATAGTAAAAGAAGAGAACAACACTTAACAAAGGCAATAGAATTACCTATAAATCTTAAACCAAAAATTTGCTGAAGTTGCCTGGTTCATTTCGATTTGTTAAATTACATACCTGATATAGCTCATATATAGGAGCTGATATGATACCTTTATAGTAAGCAAGGTATAAATTAAAATTTGAATTAACATGTATATAATTATAATTTTTAACTTTTGACTAATAGTGAGAATAGAAAGGGGAAAAATAAATTTAATGTTGAAAATCAGAAAATATATAAATAGATTAACTTTAGGATTTTCTAAAGCCAACCACTAACTTATATTAAGAAATTATGATTTGGTTAAATTTAAAAAGGAAAAGAATCTCTTCAATCATTTTAAGGAGGTGAAGATTCTTATGTTGGAAGAAAATGGAAGATACAAAATGAAAACTAATAACGACATTAATGATCTTACAAATTATAAGCAGAAAATTTTAATTTTGATTACTCCTTGTCAATATTTCACTTATTCCATATCACCTTACCCTTAAACTGAATTATGGAATTTATCATTTTACTGAGGAAACCCTAACCCCTAATTGAACACGCCATTCTTATCATTGAGAATCCTAACCCAACATTCACCAAGCTTTGTCTTCTTCTTTTTCTTCTTCTTTTGCTGTCTAGCATATATTCTAGAGCTTTACAATGTCATCCTACAAGGAAGTCAAAAACAAATCTCGTCAAAATTGATTGTAGTAAGTATAGTGAGCTTGTTGGGTGTGCTCATGAAATGAACAGATGTGGTTTAAGGTGAGCGAAAGAGCAAGGTCATACAGCTTGATAGAGTTGTTGGCCATGGCAATGACAATGATAAAATCATGGGATTTGGACCAGGCAACGTCGTATACTTCGTGAGTAAGATTGTAGACGAGAAGCTCTAAAATGGTGTTAGTCCCAATCTTGGGACATGACTGGCGTGAGAGTGTTTTCCCATAAGCCACAAGATAAGATACATACTTTTAACATTCCAAACACTTCATCAATATAAACCTATAACATACATAACATTTTAACATGACTTCAACAACATCAAAATAACCAATAACATACTATATACAATGGACTAAGCATAATGGATATTGCACAACTCATGAAAATGATCCAACTTTCAAAATAAGTGTCACAATAACTTATCTTCAATCTTTACTAGTCATCAAGTAGTTTGTCCATGTCTTACTGGAGGGTGGATCGATAAGGTGGAACCAACCTAGGACTTTGAAAACAATTTTTTTTTAAAAAATATATATAGTGAGTTTCATTGAGATCCAATAAGTGAATTATTTATTTCTGCACTATCCAGAATAATTTCTAAATGACATTAATCATCACACATTACCAAAAAGGCAAACGGCCTCACCATTGACCAGTTTCACATTTCTTGTCACTTGACTTTATATACAAAGCTCATAATATAATTAGATTATAAACAATCAAGCAATTATCACTTTGCGACTAGCATTGGGTTTTCTCATCTCATAACCTCGATCCCATCATACCTACATAAGTGTAGCACCATAAACTTTATTTTTAACTTGGAAGTATGACTTGTTCATATAACAATTCAAATGAAAGCATTACCTAGCATGAATCATATTCCTATTAAAGAACCATATACATTATTCTTTAATAAGGTCTCATGTTACAATCAAGAAAGCATGAGAACAATTCATTTATCTACCACAAGCATATGACATACAATAAGATATGTGGATTTCCACTTAAAGATTCTTCAAGTAACTTACTATTTCAATCATTTTACTTTCAATGTCCTTCATATCTCCATATTCTTCTACCATATTACTCTCCTTCTTATCTCTCCATGCTGTTAATGGCCATAGACAATATTTATCAATTTAAAATAGCTATAGGTTACTTGAAGCATTCATATGGAATCCACATTTCATTTAATCACACAGAGTCACACACAAGCAAACAATAAATGTTGTACATTCATCAAAACATAATTGATCACAACAATAATCTTCATTCTTTTATTTTTCCCTAATGTCAACTACACCCTTTAAATACTTACTTTCTAGCTTGTATCTATAGTCTAACTACTAAGTATACATTGCTATTGAACTTATCTACCTAGTTTCAAAGGATGTGATCTCTTATTAATAGAATGGCTTATAGCCTTTAGCCTAAGGGGGCACCTACTACTTAATATCTAAGTAAATATTGGCTTCATTGCTTAAATAACCCATACCAATCTATGGCATGGTTTAAAGACTTTTCAAATTTGTTGATATTAACGATCTTCACCTATAATCAACTTAGTTAATCATGATTCAATGGATGGTTCTTTAGTATTTTGCCTTACTTTCCAAACTATTTGAAGGGCATAACCTTGTGGGTGGCTAAACAAAATCAATTTCTCATCATCTTACCTCCTTAAGTCTCAAGGTTCAAAAGGTGCAGTCCTGCACTTCTAATAATTTCAACAACACATAGATTTGATGTTAACAATCTAGGGAGTTATCATGCCATAAAAATAACAAACCATTAATATACCTTAACCACTCACCTTAAGTGATACTTGCTTTAGGTTGAGTCCCCTAATCAAGATGTTGCATTCCTTAAGCCATTTTCAATTTAATAAAATGTTAATACAAGGGAAATTAGTTCTAATTTCTCTATAAGGATTTAAAGATAATTTATTTTTCAGTTATCACTATCTTTTATTAAAATTTCCCTAATTGGATGCTTCAATGACAGATTAACTAACAAATACTTACCTAAGGTTGAAGAATGTAGCTAAACACGACCTCAATTCCTTGAGGGCATGACTAGTTTGCAGTAATGCTACCAATCTATAAAAAAATAAAAATAAAAATTCATTTAAGGGTTCAGCCACTTAGGCTTAAGTTTAAAGCTTAACATTCCCTAATTGCTAAAGTTTTTCATAAAAACATAATTTTTGAAGCATAATGAGAAATCAACTCAGGTGGAGTTGAAACATCGGTTGTCCACTGCTAAGGAACAAAAGACCAAATAGCAATAGTAAGGCAAAATTGCAAGACTTGCCTCTGTTGCCAGTTGCATTTTCGACAACTGAACATGATGGCTTCGAGAAATGGTGTGTGGTGAAGTAGCAACAACAAAAGGGTGATTTGGCTGGAAGTTTTAGGCACTTTTCTAGGATTTGAGTTAGCTGATTGATAGAAACAAGGATAATGGAGCATAAGTTGATTCAGGTTTCATTTTAGGCAGAATAAAACTTAGCTAAACTACACCATTTTGGCCAAGTTAGGGGAGAGAAATTTGAATCCTAATCACTAACCCATTCCTCAAATTGTTCTCAGTAATCCACAAATCCATTCCTAATTTTTTATTATGTGATACACACATATACTTTTTGTAAGGAAAAGAGTTTAGGGGGTGGATTTGTTCACTTTACTTGTAAAATAAAAATGTAAACTTAATATTACAAATAAGGTGCTTCAAAGTTTAATTTAAAAGAAGACTCCAAATTTTCAAATTAAATATGATAAGTTCATAAAGATACACACATATTGTACTAGAGATTTGAGTTTAAGAAATAAATCACTTTTATACTTAAAAACTTGTTTATTAAATTGTTATTATTATGTATTTATATTATATAAAGAAAATGTTACTATTTATCTAGCTAATCAAAATCAACTCTTCCTTATGTTTTCCTTCCACTCTTAAACCTTACTCAAAATTATTGAATCGGCTAAAAGTATTAGCCAATACCTAGACCTATATGTAATAAAGCATTTAAATTTGACAAAATAATAAATTAATTTAGTAAGTATCGTATTTAATATTTCAATGTAAATCCATCCAAATGAATCATCTATAGGAGGTGCACTCCTCGCATGCCCTAGCAGAGAAAGAGAGAAAGAACTATTCTATATTCTTAATAGGGTGGCTATAGCTTTGCCTAGAGTATTAGTAAGGACTTGCCTTGTTGTAACCTTACTAGGCCAACTAACCCATCATTGTAAGCCTAGTTACTAGGTTCACATTGCTAATGTCCACTACCAATCTAGATGTCATGTTAGGCCCAATATTTTGATCACATATTAGTTGGCCAATCATACTTAATTGTTATGATATTCAATTAATCTAATTTAATATATAATTAAATAATGGCAGTCCAATATAGTAAATTCTAATAATCTCCCACTTGAACAACATAGTTTAATAAACGAGAAATGAGATTACAGTAGGTGGCCACAAAATGAATATCAATAACAATCATGACACCATTACAACCATAGGTCCTTCATAAGTATCCAATAATGCATATCATCATATCCAATAGGGCTGCTAATGGCATAAAAGTTATGAATACTTATATTCCAAGTATGAAAAGCATAATATGGAATGTGTAAGAAACTAGACATACATATCAAAATACGATTATATGTGCATCTTTACAAAATAGTCCATGCATCCATCTAAGATTCTAAAATGAGAATAAATCTTAGCATAATAGTGAGACAAGGTTTAAATGTCTCCATCAGTATGCCATAAACAAATATGCTTAACTAATAATGTCATATATATGAAACATATGATAATATCATAAATATTTCACTAATCTCGAGATAACAATGACAATAGTTTATCATTTTAATAAGAAACATGAAACTTCCACTAACCCTAAGCACCGAAAAGGCTTAGTCAAACTTATTCTAGTCACTTATTCATGAATAATTTTATTTCTAAGCCTTTGTTTAGTGGATTTGCAAGTATACGATCCGTCGTAACATGTATAATGTTTATGTATCTTTTCTATAACAAATTGATACTTAATATTAAAATACTTTATATGGGTAATACTTTCATTATTATTTTGAGAGAAGTTCATTGTGACAATACTATCGCAACATATGGTTAAGGTGCTAGATATGCTCCCTACAATTTTGAATCTAGATATCATATTCCTTAATCAAATAGCCTCATCAGTGGCTTCACAATATGTGACACACTTTGCCTCCATAGTAAAAGTTACTGTAATTGGCTGCTTTATAGTTTTAACGGTACAACTACTTCTCTCACCTTAAAGATGTATCCATGAATCAATTTTCTATCATTTGGATAATTCACAAAATCAAAGTCAAAGTAGCTTACAATAATCAAATCACCATATCTATAATAGGCCAACATAAAGATTCCTTGCACCTTATAGGTACTCCATAACTTTCTTCATAGCAATCCAATATTTTTTTATTAGGATCACTCAAGTATCTCCCAAGTACACAAAACATATAAGCAATATCAAGTTGTATACATACTTGACCATACAACATGCTACCAATAATAGAAGCACTGAGGACCTGCATTGATCTTTTACATTATTTTGAGGACACTGGGTTTTAGAAAGAATCTTACCCTTCTAAAAGGGTTTAATACTTGGAAAATGCATAAAACATATTAAACCTTTTGAATATCTTTTCAATATACAATCTTCAAGCCAAGATTAGTCATAATGGATCCATATGCCTAGCATGAAAAAAGTATCACTAAAATCCTTCTTATGTAAATAGTATATCCTTTGTCTCAATCATAGGGCTCAAACATTGTTTTCAAGGCGAATATCATCAACATAAGACTAGAAATATAAATATGCCTATTCCTAATTTAAAATAGGTACACATATTTGCATCATTCTCCTTGATCCTAAGAGAAGCAATAATCTCTACAATCTTCAGATACAATTGTTCAGACATTTTATTCAAATCATATTTATGAATCCTTTTAATTTATATATTAAGTGTTCTTTACTTTTCTCTTAGGAATCATCTTATTGGTTCACACAAATAATTTTTGGCTAATCACCATTCAAGAAGACTATCATGCATCTGGTGAAGCTCTAGGTCAAAATACCAGCGCTATAACAACTCCAAATGAGTCTTTAATTAAAATAAATAAGAAAATTTTCTATAATCAACACCTTATTAAATGTGGCCATTTACCACCAATATAACCGTGTATCTCTCAATCACCCCTCAGGTATCTCCTTTGGTCTTAAAAATTCTTTTACATCTAATATGCTTGTAACCAATAGGTAACTTTATATGATATCACACATCGTTATGGATCATTAAAGTAATTCATCATTTACAGCCTTCATTAATTCATTAAAGCAATCCATCATTTACAGCCTTCATTAATTCTAAAGAATTAGGATTTGAAATGTCTTCTTGAAAACTAGTGAGATCATTATCATCATTTACGTCAAATTTGTGCTCTTATAGGTATACCACATAGCCATTAGTAATTTCTAATCTACGAGCCATCTAGAATTTCTTCAAGGGTACTTTATTTAATTCTTTTCTACTACCATCAAAGCATTAAAGATCTTCCAATTTCTACCATTAGTTTTATCATATGCTATACTAGATCATCTTTTGGATCAATTCAATTTATTTTCAACCAGTAATAGTGCTAGTGGAATAGTAAGTTGTACTTCTCTAAGAGAGATATTACATAGTCTTTCACTCCCATTATCTGAATAACCTTAAAATAAATAGAATGAGGTTCTTCTATTACCCCGATGGTGTGGATCAGACAATAAAATTTGCAACTTCTGTAGCCATTACAACATCCATTAAAGTGATCATCAATAGTCTTTGGATCGAGTTACTTAATAAATGTATTATATGGCTTCACTTTAGCCTTGCAACCATAGACATGGAAATGCCTAAGACTAGGCTTTTCCTATACAACAAATCATATGGGATTTTAAGTACAGATTTATTAACAACTTGATTCAGAATATATGTCACAATCTTTAAACTCATACAAAGTCTTATAAAATCAAATGTACTAATATGCATTTGATCTCGCCTATGAACGTGTAATTTTACCTTCCTATGATCCAATCCTGTTTAGGCATTTTAGGCATAGTTGCTAGCCTCAAAATTCATAATCTTAGACACCTATGTTACAACATTAAGGATATCACATTTAATTCTAACTCATTTGTTTCCAACCGTAGTATTTATTTAATTGACTAACTCTCCAATTTTCAAATAGTAACTGCTCCTACATACTTATCTTGCACTTTTCCACTATTTTCAATCCGGCTATTGGCTTTCTATCACTTGGCTCCCTCTTGTTTCTTAATACTTATAATAAATTTGTAATGCAATGATTGCACCTCCATCTAACCACTAAGTGTTCAATGAAACGCCTCATTAGAGCTAGTGAAACATTGTGATATGCACTCAAATAAGCTTTTTTGTTTTCCAAAATTATGTTCCTTTTTGGTGTGACTAATTTCCATGGTTAGCACTCAATCTATGCAAAACAAAGTGAGTAAAGAGACCTTTCAATTCTTCACATCATATTTCACTTGACTAACTATAGAGGTCATTTCATTGAAAGTTTACTCACCCTCTTGGGTGTGATATGATGTCTTAAGAACATTAATTTAAATCAGAAAAGACTCTAAAGCATGTTAAGTTGAAAGACTATTTTCTAAGTTCGTTTTCATGCCCTTGAGGCAATTATAGTAGTATACTAGTTTTACGATATGCTCATAAATTCCACTAACATCATTCTAAATCATTTTATCTAGCAACAAGAGGTAATATTCTTTTTAGCCTTATTGACTATCATGAACCTATCAGCTATGGAGTCTATAAACATTTTGGCATTTGGAGAGTTGACAATGTCTTTCATAATAGTTTTATCCTTAGTATATATCACAACCATTAAGTATACTCTATTAGATTGCATCCACTTTTCACGAAGAGCCCTTGCATATTAGTAGAGTCACTATCTATCTTCAGCTCTCTCTCTATACTAAACACAAAATTTGGTGATTGTTAGATATGATATTAGCAATCTAGCCTAGATATATTTTATTTAGTCCAATCTTCATGATTAACCTTATTTACTATCTTCACGGTAATGAGTTGCATAGATAACAAAAAATTGAGAAAACAACAATTCTTAAAATTCATCATAAATTTTCAAAATTGCATGTTCAATGTAGTCATACTATAATATATCCTCAATAGCTATGTAATTCTAAGTAGTATTATATTATAAAACTCAACATCAATAGGGTATTTAAAACTTTATAATATAATACAAAGATTAAATACTATATTCCTAAAACCTAGCATCGATAAGATATTTAAAATTTCAAGAATATAATAAGCAATCTTAACACTCATATTATCACTAACAACTATGTTGATAATATTACACTGATCATGTATATATATTATTAACATAGTACTCTCCTTAATATAATTTTAAAATTTTATTTTAGCAAAATTTTATGCAAATGGTCTCACAATAGGTGAGTACATAGTTATACAAAATCTTAAGGCGTAATATGAGCAAAATTGATTCTTACATAATTTTACAAATTGCATATAATAATCTAAAAAATATTTAAATATTCAAAAAGCATCACATTAGTCCCTAAAAATTACATATATTAGTATAATATGTAAAAATAATATAGCAAAATTTTCATATCCAAACAACATGAACTTAATGCTTAAATAAATAGACCAATAATTACATTAAATATTTTTATTTTCAAAAAATTCTACCATAAATACACCTAGTAGTTCAATATGTAGCAAACACACAGTGAAAGTTTTAGGCTTAAATAACATCAAATAATTATTCAACTAAATTGCAAAAAAAAATAAAATATTTTTATTTCTAGAAAAATTGAAAAATTACCACAAATAGAGCTCGAAGAGTGAGGCTCAATGGTATAATTTTCATCACCATCTGCTACCTTTATGGCAGCGTATGACCCCCACACTCTATTGACATGAGTGGCCAACGTGTCCAGTAACTTCACCTTCTTCTTCTCTACCCCGATCAACCATTTTTGGGTTTATACAATGGATGAAGCCATATGATACATTTATCAAGCAACTTCGCCCTCTTCTTCTCCACCCTTTAATTTAGTCATATTTTGAATAATTTTGTGTGAGAACTTATTTACCCAAATTCATCTAAAACTAATTTCCTTGTTAATTTCACAAAATCATGGAAAAATTAGTGCACTTTTAACTGAAAAAGCACCAAACCTTCCTTAGGTTACCCAAATAGAAAATTGTTAAAATTGATGCTACTTGTGCTTGAATTTTTAGATATTGATTAAGAGTTTTTCTTTATCTAATTATTCTAGTATATAATCATGAATTAGTTTGAACAAATCTCTCATAATTAGGTCAAATTTTGACAAAATAATCTTCTGGTAACTGAAAAACATAAATTTCAAAAATTTCAATTTTGAATTGCATTGTTCAAATTGATTTGTGCATTTTGCATATCACATACTCTTGAGATCAAATCATAAATTAATTTAAAAAATATCCCTTTAAATTATTCAAATTTAATAAATCAAATCTTTTGAAAAAACTAAATCAATTCAATTTATAATTTTATCTCAAATTCACAAAATTTGTAATTAATTCATGCAATTGATAATACAAAAAATATAGAAAAATTTTATATAAAAAATCCATAATGCTTCTCATGAATAATTATGGATAATCAACAATTTAATTACATAAAATTTTCAAAACAAGATTTACATAAATCTAAGCGTTGCAACATGAAAGAAAAATTGGCTTTGATATCAAGTGTTGAATCAGTAAAAAGTATTAGTCAATATTCAAAGCTATACATCATGTTACAAAACATATAAATTTGTATAAAATAATAAATTAATTCAATAATATGTGTACGTGATATTTCAATATAAATCAATTCAAACAAATCCTCTAAGCATGTGCTCTCCTAACATGTCCTAGCAGAGAAAGGGAGAAAGAATTATTTTATATTCTCTGTAGGGCAGCTACAGCTCTGTTTAGGGTGTAACTAAGAATCTGCTTTATTGTAATCTTATTGGATCAACTAATGCATCATCGTAAACTCGGTTACAAGGCTTATACTGCTAATATCCATTATCAGTCTAAATGTTATGTTAGACTCAATAATTTGATCATATATTAGTTGACTCATTATACTTAATTATTATGATATTTAATTAATTTAATTTAATATATAATTAAACTATGGTAGTCCAATATAGAAAATTTTAGCAAAAATATTTTAAAATGAGGGGAGAAAGAAAGAAAATAAAAAAAAAACATAAAATTTCCTTCACAAATACATATATAATTATAAAATATTAATACCCGAGACTCCTTTACTTGTGCCCAGCGTGGTAATCCAAGATTTGGTGAGAGGTCGAGAATGTAATTAAATGCAGCCATTGCTAAGAATGCCAAAGTTCTGGGCGGTGATGACGACGATACAATTCTAGTAGAAAGGGCTGAACTTGACAGAGTAACCGTTGAATGGGGTTTACATAATTGCCAAAATGTTATATATAAGGCTATGCCTAAGGCTAAGAGAGCGTTTAGTATGGCAATAGAAATTAATTATGCTCAATCATCGAACACAACCTGAGATGTAATATATTCACAGCAAAATTAAGTGAAGTAAACTTCACTAAGAGAGCATCCTCATGTTGTTATAAATTTAAAGAGAAGATACTTTAAAAATGAAAACCATCATTAACATAAGATCTTTTATTTTAAATCATCAATAGAATGAATAGAGCGGAAGCATACCTGAATCCATGGAAAATTTGATGAAGGAACTTGTCGGTTCTTGATCTTGCAAGCGTGATATGCTCAATTACTCTTCAAGAATAAAGAGTCTCTCCTTTTCTACTGATAGGATGTTAGAAAAGAAAACTATACATATGACTTGGGGACCATATCTTTTTTATAATAAGTTCATACCCCTTCATGAAGAGTAATAACTTTTGAACTCATGCCTTTTTATGAAGAGTAATAGCTTTTGAACTCATTCCTTTTCATGAAGAGTAATGACTTTTGAGTTCATACTCTTTTATGAAGAGTAATGACTTTTAAATTTTTCTTATTTCTAATTTGGCCCATTATAATTAGAAATAAGACTTTTTGGGATCTACACATTATAAAATCCATACCAAATGAGATGTCATTAATCCTAATAACTTAATCTATATAAGATCACTTCAAAAGGGATAATTATTTAGATAACTTACAATACATAATTAATGATATATGTAGGCCCACATATTAGATAAATATCTAATAATCTCCCACTTGGGCCACATATGTCATTATACAATCATGTATTACAAAATAACCTTATGAACTCAAAACTGTTATCTTTACCAAATATCATCTCAAACAATCTGGTTTATCAATCATATCAATATTGGATCAAAGCAATCTTCATTGCATGTATCATAACTAGATCCATCAATGGTCACGTATATCAATATAATTAACAACATAGATCAAGTATGCATGTGTAGCATGGAAATTGCATATAATGCGATCTAAACATGCTTATTTCCAACTGGTCTCGCTTTATTCTTTAACGACATCATAACAAATTTAAAGTAAAAATTAAACAAAAAAAGACTTTATTCTGTAGAAAATGTTCATAAAGTATGTCTATAATAGAAGAGCATCTAAATACAAACTCCTACTAGACAAACATATCATCTAATGATACAACACCTATATGAGCAATGTGCTCGTGAAAGAGCTTGGGTGATAAACCTTTAGTAAGTGGATTCACAACCATGGAGTTTGTGCCAATATGCTTTATAGGCATTTGTCCACTTTGAACTCTTTCCTTGACAACAAGGAACTTAATGTCTATGCACTTTGACTTTGACGAGCTTCAATTATTATTAGAATATAACATTGCAGACTTATTGTCACAAAATAACTTTAATGATTTTTCAATTCCATTTAAAATTTGTGGCCTAGTGACAAAATTTTGCAGCCATATCCTATGATTAGATGCCTCATAACAAGCTATGAACTTTGCTACCATGGTAGAAGAAGCTATGAGTGTTTGCTTAGCACTTTTCCAAGAAATAACTCCTCCGACTAACAAATAGATGTAACCTGTTGTGGATTTCTGACTATCTTGGCATCCAGCAAAATCAGAATTAGAATATCCAATGATCTCTAACTAATCTGATCTTCTGTATGTGAGCATATAGTTCTTTATTCTCCTTAAGTACCATATAACTCATTTGGCTGCTTTCCAATGCTTTATCCCTGGTTTACTTAAATATCTGCCTAACATTCCAACAATGTACACAATGTCTGGACACGTACACACTTGAGTATACATTAGACTTCCTACAGTTGAAGCATAAGGAATCTTTTGCATCTCTTTCACTTAAAATTCATTCTTAGGGCATTGATTGAGACTAAACTTGTCTCCTTTAGCAACAGGGTTGTCACCTAGTTTACAATCTTTCATGCTGAATCTTTTAAGAATCTTTTCAATATAGCTCTTTTATGATAATCCAAGAATACCCCAAGAATGATCCTAATGTATTTGAATCCCTAATACAAAAAAAGGCATTTCCAAGATCTTTCATTTCAAATTTCTTTGATAGAAATCTCTTGGTTTCATGCAACAAGCTTATATCGTTACTGGCAAGCAATATATCACCAACATATAAAACCAGGAAGATGTGTTTACTCCCACTAAACTTGTGGTACACACAATCATCAATTAAATTCACCTCAAAACTAAATAAGATTATAACTTGATGAAATTTGTGATACCATTGACGGGAAGCTTGTTTGAGCCCATAAATGGATTTCTTTAGTTTGCAAGCCATTTTCTTTGCATCTTCTAATACAAAGTTTTCTAATTGTACCATATATAATGTTTTATCAATGTCACCATTGAGAAACATAGTCTTTACATCCATTTGATGTAACTTAAGATCAAAATGAGCTACAAGTGCCATTATAGTCCTAAAAGAGTCTTTCAAAGAAACCAGAGAGAAAGTCTCTTTATAGTCAATGCCTTCCTTTTGAGTAAAGCCTTTTGCAACAAGATGAGCCTTATATCTTTCCATATTACCCTTTAAGTCCCTCTTGGTCTTAAATATCCATTTGCAACTAATAGGCTTCGCACCTTTAGGCAAAGGACAAGATCCCAAATGTCATTGTCTTTCATCGACTTAATCTCTTCATTCATGGCATCAATCCACTTTTGAGAGTTAGAACTTTGCATGGCTTGATGGAAGTTGATTAGATCATTTTCCATCACTCTAATGTCAGACTCATGTTCTTGGAGAAAAACAATAAAGTCATCTGAAATTACATTTCTTCTCTCTCTAATGGATCTCCTTAATGGCATTTGCTCTTGAGTTTCTTGAGGTTGTTGAGTTTGCTCTTTAGGAGCAGTATCTTGATTTTGAATAGGGAGTTTATCAATATTGTCTTGTTCTGAATTTGTTATTTGAGCAATGTCAAAAATAGAGGCCTGATCATTGTTAATAACACTTATAGGAAGAGAAATAAATTCCTCTTCAAAAATAATATCTCTTACCTTATCTCCCCTCTTAAACTTAATATCCTCAAAAAATTGGGCATTCCCTATCTCGAAAAAGGGCCTAGTCTTAGGTTCATAAAACTTGTAACCCCTTGACCTTTCAGAATATCCAACAAAGTAGCAGCTAACTGTTCTTGAGTCAAGTTTCTTTTCATTTG
>JANHAO010008934.1:0-18827 GCA_026873985.1 Saraca asoca | reverse complement strand
CTTTGATGAAATGCAACTTAGGCAAACCAGATACCAAATCTTTCTTAGACAATTTTCCAATCAATTCCATATTAATATGTCCTAGTTTTCTATGCCAAATCCAGGTGTCATAATCAAAACTAACTAAACATGATGAGTTCAATTTAAATTCAGAATTGAGATCAAATAAGTAGACATTATTAACTCTATGTCTTACAAGCTTAAGTTGATTATCAAAACCATTCACAACTAAGCATTTATTTGAACTAAAGATAACCTTATTGCCTTTGTCCAAAAACTAACTTATACTTAACAAATTGTGTTTTAAGCCATCTACATATAGAACATCATTTATGCAACAATCTAAAGACTTACCAATCTTACCAATCACTTTGACTCTTCCTTTGGAGTTATCTCCAAAAGTTACCTTACCTCCATTCATAGGTGTGAAACAAATGAACTCATCCTTGTTTTTGGTCATACGTCTTGAACATCCACTATCCAGAAACCATAAATTTTTGCTTTGTCTCTTACATCCTTGTAACATGAAGTTTGTACTAGCATTGGTGGTATCCATTGACTTTTGGGTCCATTAGAGTTAGTAGACATAACAAAGATTTTTCTAACATTTGTAGATTTAGGTAACTATACTAATCTTTTATTTGGCATTGATAGGTAAGTACCATCTCTAAAATAATAGTTTCTGATGTAATGTCCCTTGTGATTACAATAGAAACACATGATATTAATAGGGTTCCATTCCTTAAACTTTCTTTAATTTTGCTATCTAAATCCTAAACCAACTTTATTATAAGAAAATTTTCGGTTTTCCATAATATATCCTAATTTTTTATTACTGTCATAAAAATTCTGTAGTTTCTTTGTTAAAATCTCAATCTCAAATTTATATTGACGACATTGTCCACAACCTTTTTCAACTAAGGCAGTCAATTGGCCATTTTCCTTTTCTAAAAACTTAACTTTTTGAGTCAAAACTTTTTGCTTATTTTTAGTAATAGTCAGTTGCCTTTTAGTTTCCACTAATGAGTCATATAGTTTAACATAAAGATCCTCCAAATCATCATCATCACTATCATCACTAAGATCTTTTTCAGATTCATCACTAGATTCATCACAATCTAAGATAGTAAAGAAAGGAATTTTGCTCAATACCTCAAGATTATCATTGTGTTTGGCCATAAGACATAATAAGGCATCTTCTTCTAATTCATTTTCATTAGCTATGTCAGGCTCTTCATCATCCCAAATAGAAAAGTTAGACTTTTTATAGGATTGCCTTTTCTTCTTTCTCTCACTCTCTAGTTGTTTCTTTAGATAGATTGGACAATCTGGCTTGATATGTCCAAGTCTTTTACATTCAAAGAAAGTAGGGACAGTGTTGACTGAACTTCCTTGCTTAGTTTTGGCATTATTCTTTTTTTATGCTGCTATTTCTCTCTTTTCCTTATTTTTCTTTTCTCTTAAGATTCTCTGCAATTTCTTACTTGACAACGCCATGTCTTCTTTGTTGATTAAGTCTACATCAGTTTCAAATTCTCCTTCATCTGATTCAGCAGCTTTAAGTGCAAAGGTCTTTTTTTTTCTCATCTCCATTCTTCTTATATCTTCTTAATACAAGCTCATGCTCTTCAAGATTGCCAAATAACTCTTGAACTATAGGAATGCCTATCTTCAATAATTCTTTGATTACAGTGACCTTTGGCTGCCACTGTCCAGTCAAGGATCTCAAAATTTTATGAACAAGATCTGCATTCTCAAACTTTCTACCAAGCAGAGTCAAATGGTTACTAATAGCAGTGAATCTTTGATTTAAATCTTTAATAGACTCACCTTCTTCTATTTTAAACATTTCATAGTATGACACAAGCACATGAACCTTTGAAGCCTTAACCTGTGAAGTGCCTACAAGTGCAATCTCTAATGTGTCCCAAATTTGCTTAGCAGTAGAACAATTTGAAATTCTTTCATATTCATTCGGTGACAAAGAATTTGAAATTATCCATTTCACTTTTGCAGTAAGCAAGTGTTTCTTTCTTTCATTTTTTGTCCAAAGTGATTTAGGCTTAAGTTCTACATCACCATTAATTATAGTCCTGGGGGTTCATAGCCTTCTTCTACCAATTACCACATATTCACATTTATAGCCTCAATAAAATCTCTTATCTTCTGTTTCCAATAGGTATAGTGTTCCCCATTGAAATTAGGAGGTTTGTGCATTGGTGGACATTTAGGCAACAAGAAATAATTAGAATCCATATTTTTCAAAAAAGATATAGGTGTATGAAGAGCCAAAGCTCTGATACCAACTAATGGTCCCAATAAGAGATTTAAATGTAGAAAACAAATGGATCTTGCCCTTTTTCCATTGGGAAATTTATATACACCTTTATCTAATATTAACTTTTCTTTTATTAAGATATGTAATAGATTAATAATCAATGAATGTGGAGATGGTAGAAATTACCACATGATAGCAAGATATAGATGCAAAAAAAGAAGTTGAAGACACAATTTTTTAAAGTGGTTCAACTTGAATTGAAACTGGAATTCAAGTTTACTCCACTTTATCTTTCTCAATTGAGAGATCTCTTCAATTAAAAGAAAAACTATCAGGATTTACCATGCTCCTAAAATGCCAGTTTACATAAAAAACACAAGAAATTACACAGGATCTTGCTAAACTAGAAGAATTATAACAGGCTTTTCTAAACCTAAACAAAAAACACAAGAATTATGAAAGGCTCTTGCTAACCTATACAGATTTCTAAATCCCTAGAAATCTCAAATAAAAGGAAATGAGATAAGAAAGATTGAGAAATACAATACTAAAGGTTTGAGATTTCATCTCAAACAACTAAGATGAGTTCAATTAACCTTTGATCCAAAAACTCTTGATTAGATCTCAAAAACTTGATGAGGTAAGAGAGAAAACTTGTTTAGCTCCTTTTCTTAGATGTTTTCACACTTGAATAATGAAGAAAACTATGAAAACTTGTTTAAATAATGGAAGTAGTTGGGATTTTATAACTGTTATAACCATCTGTAATAGAATAATTGACTTTTAGTTATTGTATCAATTATGGCATCGATTCAGAATGGTTACAATGAACTAATCAATATGGTAATCAAAGTATGATTTGTTACAAATAGAACTATAATCAATAACTACTTCGATATAGGCAATTTTCCTAACCTTCGGTAAAACGAATTTTTCAAATCATTGTTTCAGAAATCGATTGCAATGATATGAATTTTTTATAAGTTCTTTAATGCATCAATGTGGAAATTGATTCATGAAGTTAAAAATAGTTTTATGATTTTCTTCAAGTGGTTTAAAAACTACCTTATTGTTTTAGTTTAAAAATTTGTATCAAATATCATTTGAACTCATTTACAAAAGATCCTATTGAAATAAAATAATTCCTAATTCCTAAAGCTATTCTTGGATCTATTGAATCATTTTTCTTTGAACCTATAAGACAAATAAAAAACACTAAAACATATTGTTTAGATGAAATTGTTTTTCAACATTAAAACCAAGGAAACTATTTAGCTAGAGTAATCTAGGCTAATAGGTTGCAATTGATTTTGATGGTCACATAGCATAAATGAATAAATTGTCTTGCCTCTTGATCCTTGAATTTGATTAGTACTATGATAAGTTTGAAATATTTGTGGATTGATTTTACTAGACATATAGCCTAAAAGATTTTGAGCCATTATTGATCATTTTTGTTAGGTTCCTCTTCTTTCTTATGTGTGATTTTCTCTCATAAAATTGTTGCTCTAGAACTTGTCTTGAATCTTTTGAGATTACTTTGGCATATGCATGCATAAATATAATGAAGGCATTTCTTTTGATTGACCACTTTTACCCTTTTTAGCCTAGCATGCAATGTGCCATTTTGAGCCTAATTGACCTCTTTCTTGTTATGTAGCCTATTAGAAAGTCAAGCCTTGAATGTCTTTACCTTTTCCTAACCTTAGGGATTAGTATAGCATTTACTTCATTAGTGGGATAGGTTCTTGAACAAGTGAGGGTGTGTTAATTTTTTGGTGGAAAGGTAATTGTGATTCACTTCAATTATCAAGAAAAGAAAAGAAGAAACAAATGAAAAAGAGAAAAAAAAAGGAGCTCAATGCAAGTCAAGAGAAAGAAAGCAAAAAAAAAAAAAGAATTTTAAAGAAAAAGAAATTTTCCAAAAAGAAAGAGCTCAAAATAAAAGAAAGTGAAAAAAGTGAAGAAAAGGAAAAAGAAAGAGAGAAGTTGACAAATATGAAAATTTGTGATATGGATTTTGGTTTTAATTGTTAATTTTGCTTGGTTGAATCTATGCCACAATACTCTATTAGTCTCTTTGGTTTGCACTTCTATATCCATATCATTCCTTGCCTCCCCTTTTCCTTTGGCCTCATTACAACCCTTATGAAGCCCTTTTGATTTGTACCATGCATGTGATTTGAGTAGTGGAAATCAGATGATCAGCAAAGTTATGGTAGTGCATTTTCATGGTGCATTCAATATTTTCATCAGAAGCAAAGCTTCATCCCTCATTTTGGTGCAAATAGAAGCCCATAGGCTAGCTAAGATCTATTCCCATAACTTTTATGAAGGGCTTGAGGTCAAACTACACCATTTTCAACTAGTTAGAAGGTTATGGATTTAAGTGTTAAATCTTGCCACGGGTTGGACTACTCTAAAAGACTATCTTAGTTTTTGGCCCACAAGTTGAGCTAAAGATCGAATTTTTGAGCAAAGTCAAGGCCACTGGAAGCTAAATGACAGACCTACATTTCATATGAAGAGACCCACCTCCAATTGGGCCTTCTTCCAACCCTAATTAGTTACCTAATTATAGTTAGTACAGTAAGCTCCTATAAAAGCTTAGTTGAGCCATAATTGTAATAGCTTTTAGATTCATTTCATTTTTTCTCTACCTTAGAGAAGAGGAAGAGCTTTGCCAGGGAAAGAACACTAACCCTTTTCTCTTCTTTATTTTTTCTTTTATTTTTACATTAATAAGTAGCTAAACTCCTATTTCATTCTAAAGGAAATATTGCATCAATTCTCTTGTTGATTGTGAGACTTGCTTCTATTTTTAGTTTGCTCTTAATTTAGTTCTCTTGATTCTCTATTTTAATGCTAATAATTATTGTGGATGATTGATTAAGATGGCTAGTTAATTAATTGTTCATTGTGATTTACTACTAGTTGAGTTTCTATAAGGAACTTGTGTGTTTATGACTGTTTGGTTGGAGTAGAAATAGTGTTTTGATTTACTGATAGGTAAACAAATTTTCCTAAAGAATTAAGTATAATTAATTAGTTTAGTACTAGGGTAAATTGATTAATTAGTCTTGGTGCTTTCAGATCTTAATGCTATTGGTGAAATGGTTAAGGTGTTGGGCTTTAATTGATTCAACAATAAGTGTGAATTGGGTGCTGGGCTTGGTTGGGCAATTTAAGGAGAAATTTCCAAGAATTGATTAGTTGCTAGGCTTAAGTAGTTTCTTGGCTAAGTGGTCGAAGAGGGAATGAAATGTTAGTGTCAATGATTAGTCATTGAATTGATTACAAGTGTCCATTGGATTGAAGCTTTCTCATTTGATTTCTCTTTTATCTTCAATTTTGTTTGCTTATGTTTACCCTATTTGTTTAATTCCTATTTCTAATTAGTTAATATCCACCCCCTATTTTCTACTATCAATACATTGAAATTGATCACCAATCTCTATGGTTCAACCTAGACTCTCCCTTGCTATAAGCCAAGGTGGTTTAGCATAATCTTTATCAGTCTCGACAGCCATCAAGTGGCAATCTATCGAATAGAGAATACTATGTCCCTATTGTAGTTATAAATTTAAAAAATGGTTGACTAGAGTTAAAACATATGATCACTTAACTCAAAAAGAATTTCCAACTTAATACATTAAGTGGGTTTGGCATTAGGAATGCAATATATCTGAAGTCTTTTATAGTGGACCACATGTGATAAAAACTCCCTAAAATATAGGTCTCCAAAATCCTATAAAAGATATGATTAATGATGCATTTAGGTTCAATAGTCTACAGGACAACAATGAACCTAACACATCTCATGAAGATGCTAGTAATAATGATGAGGTGCCATTAGAGGATGGATGAAGATTCTGCTGAGTTTTATGACATAATAATGGAAATGAAGAACTTTATGAAGGGTGTGTGCATAGAATACTCCAAATTATCTTTTCTAACAAAATTGTGTCAGATTAAGTGCTTGTGTATCATAACTGATAAACCTATGATAATAAATTTAGAATTGTTGAAAGATGTTTTCAAGCATGCTAAGATCCTTAGTTCTTTTGATGAGGCTAAGAAGACCACAACTAAACTTGGGCTCAATTACACTAAGATACACGCTTATTCAAATGACTACATGTTGTAGTGAGGAATGATGAAAATAGAGAAACATGTAAGAAAAGTCATACATTTAGATGGAAGGAAAGAGCTGTAAGAAAGAAAAAGAAATAACTTGTAAAAGTTTCATAGTACTTTCCACTCAAACAACAGTTGTAAGATTATTTATGTCTACTAAGATAGATAAGCATATGATGTGGCATGTAACTAGAAAAATTAAAGATAGCTTATGAGGCATCCAAGAAACTTTGAAGTGTGGAAGAAATTTAATGCAACTCACCCAAAATTTGCTTTGGATCCTCAAAGTGTTTGCCTCAGTCTAGCCAATGATGGTTTTAATCCTTTTGCAACTATGAGTACAAATTACAACATTTGGTTTATAATTTTGATACCATACAATTTCTCTCCCTAGATGTGTATGAAGCTAACTTTTTTCATTCTTTCAATGATCATTCTGGGTAAACAAATGCCAAAGAATGACATAGATGTCTATTTGTAACCTCTTATGAAAGAGTTCGAGGAGTTATGGATCGAGGGTGTGAACATGTATGATGTTTCAATGCATGAAATGTTCAAAATACAAGAAGCATTAATGTAGGCAATTAGTAATTTTCCAGGGCTTAGTACATTGTCTAGCCAAAATACACACACTGGATTAGCTTGTCCAAATTGTAACCTTTGACTGATGTGGCTTTGCTTTGATAGGAATCAAGAGTTTAGAAACCCTCCAAAAGCATTGCCAGGCACAGAAATTTTCAAATAAGCAGAAAGAAGTAATGTTACATTTAGGAAGTCAGTAAAAAGGGATGGTAAAGGGAAAAGGGATCATGGAAACAATAGTGAAGTGGACTCACAATAACGAAAGAAGAAGTCTATATTCTTCTAACTACCTTAATTGGAGGCTAATATGTTGCTTCACTATCTTATTGTCATGCAGCTAAAAAAAATGTATGTGGCAATCTCATTTACACTTTATTGAATGAGAGTGGGAGGATAAAAAAAACCATCTCAACACTCAAAAAAAACCTTCAAGCAATAGGTGTAAGAAGGTATCTATGACCTAATGATAAAGAAAAATATTTGCCAAGTTGATTTTCAATGATAACTACAATGGAGGATGCATTCCATAAAAGTTTGAATAATAAGAAGGTGCCTTATGGGCTTTCAAGTAACATTTCTTGGTGCATCAATCTAAAACAATGCAAATTTTTTAGGTTAAAAAATCATGATTGTCAAGTACTTATAAAGCAATTACTAACTATGGCAATACATAATGTGTTGCTAGGCAAAATGACTGTAGCCTTGGACGAGTTAAGCTCATATTTCAGACAAATATGCAGTAAAGTTTTCAACCCTTTTCACCTTAATAATATTTAACATCAAATTGTCCTTACACTGTCATTTAAAGATCCTGTTCCCCCATCATTCTTCACCATTATGGTTCATTTGTGTGTTTATCTAGTTGATGAACAATGATTAGGAGGTTCAGTACAATACTAGTGGATGTACTCTATTAAGAGGTAATAGTTGATTTTATTCATTTAATTGTAGATCATTAATTCTTACTTTTTTGGTGGTATCTTCCTTTATGTAGATATTTGGACATATAAAGCCTTATGTAAGCAATAAGGTTCAACCAAAAGGTTCTATTGCTAAAGGGTACATATCTAAAGAGTGTCATACATTTTGTTCAAGATATTTAGGCAGAATTGAAATAAGGTTCAATTGATTAAGGCATGTAAACTATGAACCAAATGATATTCTAGTTTCATGCTGACACCTATGGAGAAGATATAAGCACATCAATATGTGTTATTCAATTTCAAAGATGTTTATCCATTTATAAAGTAAGTATCCATATGTTGATTATCCTTCCCAAGACTACTCAGCCTAGAGGATATATCTTTGATTGTTGCTTATATGAAATTTAGATTATATGTGAAGTGAAAAATAAGGAGCCAACAACATTCCTCTATTGAGCTATAAAAGATAGGTAATAAAGATTTTGCTTATTAGTTTTCTAGATGGGTGAGTTATAAAAGATAGTTAGTATAGAATTCTTTTTTAAGGCATTGTTGCAAATGATGATTTTCTCTTTTTAGGTTTTCCCAGATGATGTGGTTAGTTTTGTGTTAGATGATTTGAAGCACCTAGCCTAAGGATCTCACACTTATGCCAGAAGGTTATTGGCATTCAATGTTAATGGATATAAGTTTTGGACATTCACTTGAGAAAATGGATTAAAAATAAAGAAGTCTGGAGTTTTCATAACTTCTACAACCAACTGTGTTTATAGCTATCAAGATGTAAATGGGGAGGATGTTTGTCTTTCATATTATGGGAAATTGGTAGATATTATTGAGCTCACTTACTATGGAAAATTTGTGATCCTCTTAAAATATTGTGGGATGGCACGACTAATGATATTTAGAAAGGATGTTTGGAGCTTCAATGTTGTAAATTTTGGTAAACTGATTCACACTATTGAATGGGAAGAGCATAAACCTTTCATTTATGCATCCCAAGCTCAAATGGCTTATTATATAGAAGATCAAGTATCTCCAAATTAGAGTGTTATTCATCTTAGGTCAAGAGACTTATATGACATGGGTGACGATGTTGACAATGAAATGTATGAGCATGAATTGTTTACTAAGCAAGAGTTAAGCAAATTTTTTTAGAATAATGGTGGGAAACTTCAATTGGCAAGGGAAGGGAAAGATGATGATCAATTTGGAAAGCTATAATTTAGAAACCAACATTGAGGAAGATGGGAATACATCAAATTAGTTAAAGAATTTTGTAAATTTGATTTGTGATATGGTTTGTCTCAATTTGAACTTGCTTAGTTAAATAATATTGTAAATTTGTATTATTTAAATGTAAACTTACTTAGTTAAAGAATTTTGTAAATATGATTTGCAATATGGTTTGTCTCAATGTGAGCTTACTTAATTAAAGAATTTCAATATTATTTTTAGATTTTTGACATCTACGTTATAGATATGCCTAAGTCAAAACATCCAAGAGTTTGGGGTAGCAAGGGAGCATCTAGTACCCAGTTAGCTCCTTCATAGTCCACTTAAGATGTTCCAACCCCTATTCAGCCTACACATTCTCATCTTATGCAACCAACACAATAGACATAGCCATATAGCCTAGATAGCCAACATAACCCACACAACCTTAACAACCTACACAGCCCATATAGCCTAGACAGCCCACATAACTGATGGCTATTAGAATCAGCCAAACATAGTACCGAAACCACATAAGCTAGTAGCATTGGTGAGTCCAGGTCATTTCCATAGAGATTGGTGATCTATTTGGTATGTTTCACAATATGAAAAGGGGGTTGGCTACCTAAATTATAAATAAAAATTAAATCAAACATGTGGCATCCAAAGCATAACAAAATCAAAATTCAAGTGAATCCAAATGTAAAAAGGCTCAATCTAAAGGACTCTTGCAGCCATTTCATTAGTAGATTATTGGCTTTATTATTTCACTCCCATTTGACCACCTAGCCAAGATATTAATTAAACCCAACATCTAATTAATCCTTGCCAATTTCCCCATAAAATAGCCAACCAACCCTAGCACCTAGTTGACTCTTATTGCTAAATTAGTTGAAGCCTAACACCTCGCCTAATTTACCAATACCTTTAAGTTATAAAAAGACTAGGTCTGAGTAATTGAATCACCCCAACTGCAACCTAATTAACTACCCTTAATTCCCTAGGAATATTGATTTACACTAGCAAAAAATCAACACCCTCTTGTTAATTTAGCCAAACAGCCATAAACAATGAATTGTTAATGGAGATCTAGCTAGCATTAAACGACTCTAAATAATGAATTCATGGCCTATTGACTAATCATCCAAGGTAATTGTATCCACTAAAATCAAGCAATCAAATTAGGAATGAATTGAAATTAAGATCAAGTCTCACAATCAAGAAGGAAATTGTGTAGAAATTCCCTTAGATTGAGATGAGAATTTAGTTACACATTAATGGTAAAATAAAATGCAAAGAAGAAGGGAAAGAGTAAACCTAATTGTAGATGGAATCCTACCCTAGCAAAGCTCCTCTCCTCCAAAAGTTAGAGACAACACAAAAAGAATATGAAAGATATTACATATGAAGCTTAGTTATCTATTTATAGGTTCATTACACTGCCTCTTGGTTAAGCTACTGATTAGGGTTGGATGGAGGCCTTATTAGGCATGATTCTCTTCATATGAAACATAGATCCATCACTTAGCTTTCCAATGGCCATGACCTTGTATCAAAACTTGGTTCCTTGCTCAAGTTATAGGCTAAAAATCAAGACAGCCTTTTTGAGCAATCTAACCCATAACATATTTAAACACTTAGTTCATAGCCTTGTAATTAAATCAAAACGGTGTAGTTTGCCCTTAAGTCCTTTCATAAAAGTTGGGTCTTAGTTAACCAATGGGCTTAATTTTGCACCAAAATGATGAGTATAGCTCCACTTATGATGAAAACATTTAGACAGGTTCTGGGATGGAACATTACACTCTGTTTCAGTTTCTAGACTTCATTTCACCTTCAAAATATCTAAACTACACTTTGAGCTCTACATGAAATTTTTAGTTCTTTCTCTTAGCTTTCCAAAGCCATAAGAATCACCTAAAAATAAGGTTTAAAACTCTATATATGCCTAGAAACCTGAAACAATATGAAATAGTGTAAATTTACCAAATAAATTCAATTAGGCACAAAAACTTAGCAAACCACAAAACCAATCTCAAATGTCCAATTAAGCACATAAACATGACAAAAGATTAAGTATAAAAGGATATAAAATATATATAAATTGTATTCATCAAATTCTCCCACACTTAGCTCTTACATGTCTTCGGGCAAGACCCCAAAACAAAGTTACACTAGACTCAAAATAAAGACTCAAACTCTAAATTTTTCAATAATGATGCGAAAGAAAAACCAAAAGAAAGGAAACAAGCAAAGTTTTAGGGGATGTAGCATCTCATTTAGCACATTCTTGGCACTCAATATTCAAAATCAACTAGCAAAGCAATTTTATTCAAAAGGCAAGTGGATCAACTTGGTAGACCTCACAAGATAAGCTCTCCCATGCAACTTTCTTTGTGTTTAAGATGGAAAAAGTGTTTCACTCAATTTCATAACATGAAAATTTACTACCATAAGCTTGCTTATCATCAAATTTCCACTACTCAAATCACATGCATAGCACAAATCAAAAGAAGTTCACAAGGGTTTTAATGCAACCAAGGGAAAAGGGAAGGAAAGGAATGACAAGGATATGAAAATGCAAAATCAAATAGACTAACAAAGCATTGTGGTGTAGATCCAAACAATCAAAGGAGCAATTTCAAATCGAAATCTACATAAAAAATTTCATATTTTTTGCTTTTCTTTTTCTCTTTCCTTTTCTTGACTTATTTCACTTTCTTTCATTTTGAGCTCTTTTTGTTTTTGAAAATTTTCATTTTTTTTCTCTTTCAAATCCAAAACTTTTTTTTTCTTAACTTTCATTGAGCTCTTTTTCATTTTTTTTTCATTTGTTTCTTCTTTTCTTTTCTTGGCTTCAAACTCATAATTGCCTTTTCACCAATTAATTAGCACACCCCCACACTTGTTCAAGAACCCATCCCACTAATGAATTAAATGCTCTACTAATCCTTAAGGTGAGGAAAATTTAAAGACATTCAAGGCTTAGCTCTCTAAAGGGCTTATAATACGAAAAATGTCAATTAGGCTCAAAGGGGCTCAATAATGGCACATTACCACATAAGCTAAAAAGGTCAAAAGTTGCTCAATCAAAGAATGCCTTAATCATATTTATGCATGCATGTGGCAATGTAATTTCAAAAAGATTCAAAGCAAGTTCTGGAGCAACAAATTCATGAAAGAAAATTACACACAAGAAAGAAGAGGAACTTAATAAAATTTGATTAAAATTGGCTCAAAATCTCACAGGTTATATGTCTACCAAAAATCAATCCACAAACATTTCAAATTCATCACAATGCTAATCAAATTGAAGAATTAAGAGTCAAGACAATTTATCTAATCATGCTATGTAACCATCAAAATTGCAACCTACACAAGGCCTAAACAAACACATTATCATTGAAAAACACCTAAAACAACAAAAACAATTTTTTTTTCTTTTTTCCAGAAATTTTCTCTTTTTCTAGAATTTTTTATTTTCACAATCAAAGCAAAACAAAGACAAAATGCACAACAAAACAATCCTAAAATCTCCCACTCCACACACACACTCTTAAATTTTACATTATCCTCAATGTAAGCACAAATTCAATAACAAATCATAGACAACTAAAATACAAAAAGAAAGGGAAATGGAGTTAACACTTGGGTTGCCTCCCAAGAAGTGCGCTTGTTTAACATCGTTGGGTCAGCAGTCCATTGGTTCTTTCCTCAACCAACATCATCAACATAAACCACTCCCCTAGCTATACTTCCTCTCCTTCATGCTCTTGAAAGCTCTCAAAGAATGGCTTGAGCCTATACCCATTAACCTTGAACACCTTGTTAGTTACTAAACTTTTGATCTTAACTACATTATAAGGAAACACATTAGTAAAAACAAAGGGTCCAATCCAATGAGAATACAATTTATCAGGGCTCAATTAGAGTCTTGAATTATAGAGTAAAACTTTCTACCCAACTAGGAATTATTTCCTAGCAATTCTTCTATCATGGAATGCCTTGGTCTTCTCTTTGTAGATGCATGAATTCTCATAAGCCTCATTGTTGAATCTCCTCCTACTCTTGCGATTATAGCTTCCTTTACTCACCTCCCCATGTTGTAACTCTTCATAGCCCGAAAAGCTCTATGTTATGTCTCCACAAAAAGGTGACATGCCTTGCCAAAAACTAGCTTGTAAGGAGACATCCTAATGGGTATCTTGTATGCTATTCTAGAGGCCCATAATGCATCATCCAATCTTAGACTCCAATCTTTTCTGCTTAGCTTCACTATTTTCTCTAAGATGAACTTTATTTCTCTATTAGGAATTCTAGCTTGTCCATTTGTTTGAGGATGGTAAGGTGTAAAGGTCTTGTGGAAGACTCCATATTTTCTCAACATTGCCTTAACTATTCTATTGCAAAAATGGTTACCTTGATCACTTACCAAAGCCATGGGAATGCTAAACTTACTGAAATTGTTAGACATGACAAAATTTATAACAACATTAGAATCATTAGTCCTAGTGGCTTTTGCTTCCACCCACTTTGAAACATAATCCATAGTAAGTAAAATATAAAGGAAACCACAAGATGAAGGGAATGGTCCTATGATATCAATGCCTCACACATCAAAAATCTCACACATAATAATAGGAGTTTGAAACATTTCATTTTTGCTGATCAAACTACCTATCTTTGACATAGTTCATAACATTTGCAAAACTCCTATACATCATGAAACAAAATAGGCCAATAGAAACCACAACCTAAAACTTTCCTAGCTGTTCTTTGGGGTCTAAATTGTCCACTACATGCATAAACATGGCAAAAGGAAAGAATAAATTGAAACTCAGAATTAGACGCACATCTCCTAATAATTTGATCAGCATAATATTTCTGCAAGTAAGGATCATCTCACACAAAATGCTTAGCATCAATTTTCAGCTTCTTTTTCTTAGCTCTACTCAAATTAATAGGTAAAGTCTTATTAACTCACCAAATCAGCAAACCAAGGAACATTACCTTGTAGCTTGAAAAGCTACTCATCAAGGAAAGAATCATGTAAAGGTAGTGGATCCTCCTTTCTTATCAGCTTATTTAAGTGATCTGCTACAAGGTTCTCAACTCCTTTATTGTTCTAAATTTAAAGGTCAAACTCTTGTAACAAGAGGATCCATTTTATTAGTCTTGACTTTGCATCTTTTTTGGAGATCAAATACTTTAAAGCTACATGGTCAAAAAATACAATAACTTTAGATCCAAGCAAATAAAAGCAAAAATTTTCTAACACAAATACTACAACCAAAAGCTCTTTTTCTATTGTGGGTTAGTTGCATTAGGTTGAATCAAGAGTTCTTGAAGCATAATGAATCACATGAGTTCGCTTTATCATCCACTACCATAAAATTGCTCCCAAGGCACAATTGCTTGCATCACACATGATTTCAAAGGGCAACTACTAATTCGAAGGCTGAATGATGGGGGTAGATGTTAATACAGCCTTCAAACTGTTAAAAGCCTCTTCACATGCATGGATGAAATCAAATGGAATCTCTTTTTGTAGTAACTTGGACAAAAGTAAGGCTATATTGGAGAAATCCTTAATAAATCTTCTATAAAAACCTACATGGCCAAGAAAGGAATGCACTTCCCACACACTTATGGGGTAGGGTAAGCTCAAAATCAAATCAACTTTTACTTTGTCAACCTTAATGCCTCTACTTGACACCACATGTCCTAAAACTATCCCTTATTCAACCATAAAATGACATTTTTCAAAAATTCAAAACAAGGTTTGTCTCTATGCAATGCTTAAGCATATGTGTCAAGTTTTCTAAGCATGTATAAAATGAATCACCATAAAAAGAAAAATCATCCATGAAATCCTCAATGCAATGCTCTAAAAATTATAAGAAAATGTTTACCATGCACCTTTGAAAGGTGGCAGGTGCATTACAAAGTGCAAATGGCATGTAATACATGCAAGAAGTAGTATTGGGATTTTCCAGCCAACTGCTCAAGCATCTAATCAATAAAGGGTAGAGGGTAATGGCCTTTTCTAGTGGAAGCATTTAGATTGCAGTAGTCAATGCAGACATGCCAATCATTTTGAATTCTAGTTGGGACAAGCTCATCATCTTGATTTCTCATTGTTGTAATCTCTGATTTCTTTGGCACTACTTAAACTAGGCTAACCCATTTGCTATTTGAAATTGGGTAAATGATTCCAGTATTTGAGATTTTTAAGATCCCTCTCTTGACCACATCCATCATAAGGGGTTTAATCTTCTTTGAGGCTCTCTGGTTAGTTTGGAATCCTCCACTAGCAAGATTCATGCATGCATAAGGAAGGGTTGATGCCTTTAATGTCTGCTATGGTCTATCCTATTGCTAACTTGTGGTCTTTGAGCAGTCAAATTAAATTTTCCTCTTGTTCTACAGTTAGGTTCTTCACTATTACAACTAGAAGGTATGCTTCCTCTCCCATGTATCATACTTCAGGTGTCTAGTAACGGTCTTTGAGCTATCAATTCATGCATGCACAAGGAAGGGTTGATGCCTTTAATATCTACTATGGTCCATCCTATTGCTAACTTGTGGCCTTTGAGCAATCAAATCAATTTTTCCTCTTCTTTTACAATCAGGTTCTTCACTATTACAAGTAGAAGGTATGCTTCCGCTCCCATGTATGCATACTTTAGGTAGTCTAGTAATGGTTTTAGTTCTAAAACTAGTGCTTAGACCACTAAAGGCATCAACTTGGGTGAGGGAGGATAAAAGGCCTACAACTTTACCGATTATGCTTTTATCTGCAATTGCAACTCTACAAGTTCTATAACATCAACAACTATCGTAGATTCTACTTCCCATTCAATAAGTGTGCTCAAGTTTAATGCATCCTATGCTAAGGGCTCAAAAACATCAAATGCAAATAGGGAACAATCACTAGCAAGGTATTTCATTGAATCAAAGATGTTACATTTCAAAATATCACCATCAAATTCCATGGTTAATGTGCCAACATACACATATATTTTTGTTCTTGCAGTTTTCAAAAAAAGGTCTCTCGAAAATGATGGGGAATGAGTGCTTAGTTGAAGGATCATCAACCATGTTCAAAATGTAAAAATCAACTAGAAAAATGAAGCTATTCACCCTCATCAGAGCATCCTTAGCAACTCTCTTAGGGTAAGCATTAGATCTATTTGCTAACTAAATTATGACACCAATTTCTTTTAGTGTTCTTAAATTTAGAGATGCATAAATAAAAAGAGGCATGACATTATGGATGCACCCAAATCTAGCATGGCATGTTCAAATCTAGTCTCACCAATGACACATGGAGTAGTAAAGGTACCTAGATCCTTGCATTTTTTTGGATATTTTTCTTTGTATGACAGCAGAAACAATTTCCCTTATGCTAATTTTTATTACCTCTCAGTTTCCTTCTAATAATACACAACTTCTTAAGGAACTTGGCATACCTTGGGATCCAGTTGATCACATCTAGCAAGGGTATGTTCACTTCTATGCTTTTGAAAGTCTCCAAGATGCCCTTGTCTTGGTTTTCTTTTTTATGCTTTGTTAGTCTACTTGGGAAGGGAGGGAAGGAGAAATTAGTTGAAAGTTATTTGTTAGTTTAGAAGTTTTGCCTCTTGTTGTTTGTCTAAGACTAGCTATTTGTCTTTGGTTTTTATTTCCTTACCACTTCTCAATAATATGGCACATGCATTTTCCCAAAGATTTATCATTGTTTAGGAGGCCAGTCTGTTTACAGCCTAATTTTCCAAGTTTGTTATCATAGTTTCTATTGTTTGCATTCTGGTGTTGAGGGTGCCAATCTCCAACTTTATCTGCTAAATTTCTCCTATTATTTCTTGTTAGAACTACAAGTTCTATCAAGCCATATTTTTCATCAAGTCTACCAAAGCTTGATTTGAGACTAAATCCTAGTTGTTTTACTACTACATAGGTCAATTCTGGCTTGGGTAATGCATCTGATATGAAGGTTGCTGATAGGAGCTTTGCTATCTAGCTTGATTGCCATATCTCAGGTTTGGGTGATCTCTCATGTGGTGGAGTAAGGGTTATATGCCTACTGGTTTCGATTTAGGAATCTTCTATTATTTTTTGGAAATCTCCCTATGGCTTGAACTTGTTGGAAAGGATCAACCTCCTAGAAGAATGTAAGGCATGTCTTAGTGTTGTGCCTAAGGGTTGAGAAGATGCCATACAATTGTACCTCTTGTTTCTGTCCTACGAACTGTAGGACCATATGGATGAGGTCTTGCATTTGTATCTCTAAGTTAGATGTGTGCACCTCATTCACCCTCTTCATGGTATAGTTTGGTTTGTTGCCAAACTGTTGTGAATTTGTAGCTATGTTGGATATCAACATCCTTGCAGCATCAGGAGTCTTATCCACCAGTGCTCTTACACTTGTTGCATCAATCATGCTTCTATCCAAAGGGAAGAGGCCTTCATAGAAATACCAAGTGAGAAGCTAATCACTAATTTGGTGATAGGATAGCTTGCACACAACCTCTTGAATCTCTCCCAATATTCATATAAAGTCTCTCCTCCAAGTTATTTGATGTTGAACTCTAGAGATAGAGAAATATCTCTCAAGGAATAGTTTAGTCATTTCATGTCATGCGCTGTTGGAACCAAGAGGAAGGTAGTATAACCAATCCTTAGCTAAATTAGCTAAGGATAAAAGAAAGGCTCTTAACTTGATATGTTTATCTAAGATTCCTTAGGCTTTATGGTTAAGTAGACTACCTAAAACTCCTTCAAATGCTCGTGAGGATCTTCCCTAACCAATCCATGGAATGTTGATAATAGGTAGATCAAACTACATGCAGCCTCAATTTTAGGGTAGTTGATATACAAGGGCTACTAGTTGAGGTCAAGAAAAGCTAACTTTTTCAAAGTTCTTTGATAAAATATCATGTTCTCCATGCTTGAATAGGGACAGGAACTTGCAAAAAATAATTCTCCTACATTGCCTGAACCTGGAGAGGAATGTACTGAAGCTAACGCTAATGAAAGGTCTGAAATTAGGTCAAATTGGTGCTTGCTCACTCTTCTTGATTCCTACAAGGTTATCTCAATCTTTGGATCATATATTAGCTGAAGAATATAAGAGGATCGAATCATACACTATTATATACAAAAAATGGTATCGAGAGCTCGAAGCCTGGAGCATGCCAAAGGCACTCAGCGAGCTTTGCTTTGCCCATCAGAAAGTGGCACAGTGAAGCTGTCCGGGCATCATCTTGCAAAGCAAGCCTCAAAGTAGATATATCCCTCGAAGCGACCCTTGCCTCGTGATGGTAGTGACGTAGCAACCCAGTGACACAGTGAGAAGATCACAAGACCAGTTCACCAAGCAGCCGACCATCTTGCTCAAGCTTGATATCTCGCTACAGCAGCTCCAGGCTCACTACAGTGGTTCCCGTGATGCCCCCGAGCTAGGAATTCCTGCTTTGGACACCTAGCACCTTGCTTGGCACAATAGCACCAAGCAGCAGATGCCGACAAGTTCAGGGCTACAGTCGACCTAGAGGGCCTACCCCATAGCCTACATTCAGCAATGGCTAGTTTGTAGCCCTTTTACTGTCTTTTCCATTTATAGTTTGATGTAACACAACTGTAGCTTATAATTAATGCATGTAACTCCTCCTTCCTCTATAAATAGGATT
>JANHAO010008933.1:0-18820 GCA_026873985.1 Saraca asoca | reverse complement strand
TTCTTATTTCTTTGGAAGAATTTCTTTTATTGTATAATTGGTCAAATGTACAATGACAGATTTTATGTTCAGAAATCAAATTTTAGGCAATAAAAGATGAGTTCCTAAATCCATTTGTACAGGTTTTGTGATGGAAATCAACATCTTTTTGTTTGTATCTCAACCAAACATATTATAATTAGCTGGTTGGGCAACAAAATTGTGATGACATCAACTAATATAGTTAATGGGGGCAAATAGGGGGCTCAACATAGCTAACTTCATTTTTAAATGATGGAATTGTCTCAATTACCAAACAATAATGATAGTAGCACAATATAGAATAGGAAGAGCTACATCTATTGTTTAATATTCAATAAATTAAAAAGTTGTGCTATTGCATTGACAAATAACATAAACAAAATAGATTTTCTCCTAATTTTTTTCTCAATATAAAAACTTTCAAAGGTGAACAGTTGCTCTTATGCTTAGCATTTTTAACAAATAATTCAAGAAATGAATTGTATAATTGTAGTTGACAAAGCCGATCAGAATTATGGACCAAACACAAGCCCAAACATAGGCCAAAATGTGGGCACAAAAGCAGACCAAATGCAGGCCTAAATACGGACTAGTCCGTTTTGTAAAAAAATTTAAAAAATAAAAAAGACGGACTGGTCCGTGGGCTGGTCTGATTCTTTGGTCTACTTAAATGCAAGTCTAAATGGGCTTGGCCCGTTTAGGCCTGCATCCACATGGGCCAGGCCCGTTTAGCACCCCTAAGTATGATTTCTTCCATATCACCTTTCATTCTATTTAGTATAATAAATTGTCTCAAATAAGCCCCTGTAAGTGGAAAATAGAAGCATACAAAGCAAAAAGCTTGTTTAAATGAAAAGAAAGATCTTGATGAATTACATTTTTCACAAGAAATTTCTACAGTTTTATAGTTGAATATGTTGAGGAATTTCTAGTTCAATTTTTTAGTTTTCCTTATGTATATATATGTTATATTATATTTCTCATCAATGGAAAAGAAAGTAGGTTTCAAATAATATTCAATATTTATCTTTATAATTAGGTATAATTGCACAAGCTGCTCTGTACTATTTCTCCCATCAACCAACAAGAGGACAATTATGTTAAAGGAAATAATGAATAAATTGTTTTATGTAAATTTATTTTTAACCACCTCGTATTAAATTAACGACTAAAACGCTATCTTTGTCCAAAGATTGTGTTTGTATCAATTTGGTCCTCTATACAAAGTTAGTATCAATTTAGTCCTTACTTGATAACTCTATCACACTTATTAATCTCCTTGTTAGTGTGTGTTTCAAGCAATTAAAAAAATTATTTGGTTATAACTGTTAATAGTTGATTTGGCCGATAAATATTGAGATGGCCTTGTAAACTCCATGCCAACCTCTGCTGAATCAGAACTTTGCCATTTAACTTGAGGTGAAGAAGCCTTGGCACCCAAGAACCAAATTTTCCTCTTCATTTTCAATGCAAATATTTATTTTATTGATTTTTGTTTTTCCTTAGGTTTCTTAAAAGATATTAGAGATTAGTGTACTTTCCTTCACCAATGTTTTGATTTGTTGAAAGATTCACCTGCTTCAAGTGTAAGCAATTTTTTACCTTATTTTTTTACTTTGAATTCATTGACTTGCAATGTGTTATTACTTCATTTTATTTTTCATTTGTAGTGCCTTTTTTTTCTTTGTAAGAAGTTTATTTGTTTAAGGACTTAAGATGAATAGTTTATTACTATTGTAAACGTTGATGAATATTTAACCTATGGTTGTTGACGTATTTAGGTGAATATTTTAGTTAGGCATTATGAATGTTATTTTGTTACGATATTGAGTTGTGGTCCTATGAAGAAATAAAAAAAATTGCATGTAGTCCCAAAAATTATTAACTAATAGATAAATACTTTTATGCAGCATAAATGACTTTTTTTTACAATAGCTCTTCATGATGATGATTATTTTGAAAATTCACCTAATATGTCTTATATAGGGTGGGAAAGTGAACTATTGGGACTTTGTTAACCCTAATAAAGTGTTTATACTTATGTTATGGTAGTTTTTAAAGTAAGTGAGCTATTTAAATTGTGAAAATATTTATTACCTAGTTCTAGGTAGGACATTGGATAATGGGTTAATAGCATTAAAAATAAACCTACATTGTATAGGGATGATAGAAGCAGTTAGAAGTCATGATGAGCTTTATATATACATTATACACACTACTAGCCAACATGAGTTTATTAAAGAACTAAAGGCACCAAAAGAAATTGGAGTTAAGAGGTTTAGTGTTATTAGTATGCAAAATACTAATGGTGCTTGTAAAAATGTGCAAGATGTTAATGATGCTAGTGAGAATGTGAAAGCTAGTATTGTTGATAATGTGCAAGCTAGTACTAATGTGTAAGGTAGTAATAGTGCTCATGTGCATGCCAATGGTACGAATGACCAAGGTAATGATGTTGATGTGCAAGTTGGTGATGATGATAAACAGGGTAGTAGTGGTGTCGATGTGCATGCTAGTGGTATTGATGGGTAGGGAAATAGTGATGATGTCCAAGCTAGTGATGTTGATGTGCAAGTTAATGATGCTGATAGATAAGATAGTGGTGCTAGTAATGTTGGAGGTAGCAGCAATATGTAAGGAGGTGTTGTTAAGAACCTAAAGTTCATAGAAAAAACATGTGAAAAGACTAAAAGGCTTGCATTTGACTGTATGATAGGGGAAATGTTGGGCCATGTGGATGAATATGCTAATTATGAGAATTCCTTTTCAGATGACTATGACTCAACAAAAAATGGGCCATACAAGTATCTATTGGGGGATAGCTCTAATAAGGATGATGATGAATTGTTTATTGAATATGTAGACTTGATTCCTAAAGAAAAAAAAATGTCACAAGCAGTTAATAACCAAGAAAAAAAAATATTCAAATTGAATTGAATGTAGCAACTACTAGTGGTGAAGATGGTGAAGACTTTGTTTATAAAAGTGAAGAGGTTTACAATGTGTATGATTCTTCTAATAAAGAGGGAAAAAATAAAAGATGCAACGAACTAATTTTTCTCAATTTAATACTAAAGCAAAATATGGAAGTGTGTAATTTGAAATTGGTATGGTGTTCCCCAATCTGGAGGTGTACAAGGATGTAGTCAAAGATTACATTGTGTTTAAGGGCAAAGCAGTAAAGCTCGCTAAGAATGACAAAGTTAGGTGTAGGGCAACATGTAAAGTGTTATGTTCATGGTCCAAAGATATAAAAAGTTACCAAATAAAAACTTTCAATGCTATACATATCTATTGCAGAGTATCTAAGAGTTGAGTGGGCAAAACAAAGGCACCATAATTCAGATTTGTGTTGATAAAGTGTCACTAGAGAACCCTCCCAAGTTTAACAAGTTGCACATATATTTGAAAGCTTTAAAGGAGGGTTTTGCTATTGGTTGTAAACCCTTGATAGGTCTAGATATATGTCATCTAAAGGGTAATTATGGAGGAATTCTCTTGTCTGCAGTTGCTTAGTATGGAAATAATGCATTCTACCCTATTGCAATAGCTATGGTTGATCTTGAGACCAAGGAGAACTAGAGATGACTTCTAGTAAGATTGATGGAAAACGTAAATGAATTCACAAACAAAAGGATAAGCTTCACAAGTGATCAGTAGAAGGTACTCTTGTTAATAGAACATGTTTTATTTCCATGAGTTCCCAAGCTTTGGCCAATTCTATTATTTTATTTCCCATAAGTTATAATATTTTGGTTAATTCTAATCTTTATTTCTTAGTGTATAGTCTTATACTAGCATTTATAAAGTTATTATCTGGGGTAACGCATAGGTTTTGTTGCCAGCACATCTACATTAACTTTGTAAAGAAGTATAAAAGCTGTGAATTAAGGGACTTGTTTTGGCTCAAGGAAAAAAGGAAATAGCATAGTAGTTTATTGCCTTTTAAGGGAATCTCTATGCTTTTCTACTCAATTTTTGCTTTTAATGACTTTGCTTTTCTTTCAAATAGGTCAGTGTTGGCACATAGACCCTAGATGATGGCTTCCAGCCAAATAATGCTAATCAGTACAAGCCACTTGGACAAGATAAGAATCTAAGGCAATCATCAAGTGCATATGGAACATGTGTGGTAGCTTCCTAAGAATCAATAAAGAGCAATATCACAACAACCAATTCAATCGAAAATTAATTTACTAAATTCTATTATAGTTATGTAGGAAAATCAATGCTAAAACAACCAACCTTTTAGGAATTTATTTTATAGATGAGACATTTATGTTTTTGGATGCTTTTCTTTTGTAATAGTGTGTTGATAATACTGTCACATAATGATGGTCTTTTGTAATAGATTTACTCTAATTAATTACTAATATGTGCCATTGCCTTCCTTAATTCATTTTTGTCATTATTTAGTATTTTTTTTCCTTTCTATTTCCCACTAATTAACATGTAAACTCCATCTAATAACTAATTTTGTTTCCAAAAATATGTTAAAACCTTGTCATTACTCTACTAAATAGTTTTTTTAGTTTGGCAACTAAATAAATTTCCTATAACTTCACTAATTATGGCAAATTATTTATTCTTTTGCTTAGTTCGAAATTGTTGCAAAGCAAATTTACAACATATTTTAAGAACAATTTAATAACAGAAATGGAATTTTTATTGTTGCTTCAGAATGTTCCATTACATATAAATCTTCACTACAAGATACTTTAACGAACAAATTAGAACTCCAAAGTCACAAAATATGTTGCTACATTGTCCCACAAATACACACATTTTAACACCACATTTTATCCCCACATTAAAGCAACAATAATAACAAATAAAACCTTGGTTGCAATCGGCAAGCCAAGCAACCTTTTCACCAAACATTCCTTTTTCCCTCAATTCTAAAAATGTCCCCATTGAAAATAATCACATCTTTCAATTCTAGACCTATACTTCAAACATCTCATGAACTTCTTTCCAGGATTTTTCTCAATTGTTAAGGTCAGAAGCATAGGTCTTAACCCACAGTCACACACAGGGTCAAAAGCAAGGCCACCAGAGGATGAAGATGATGATGATGAAGAACCAACCCCCCATATCACTTGCTATTAGCAAAGAAATCTCCACCCATCTCCATTAATATAACTCTAACGATTGAATCCAAAGTAGTTGTATATTATTCTCTGCAAAGCAACCCTAAGGTAAATGAAGAATGCGAAGGCAGAAGAGGATTTCTTTACCTTAACTTAAATGGCAATGTTCTGGTTTAAAGGAAGGTTGGCATGGAGTCCGCATGGTCATCTCAGCATTTAACAACTGCATCAGGTGTTAATGGTGACACCTAAGCAATTCCGTTAACTGCTTGAAACCTACATTGATGAGAGGACTACTAAGTGAGATGGAGTTATTAAATAGGAAATAAATTGATATCAACCTTTTGCAGGGGACCAAATTGATACAAACATAATCTTATATCAACCTTTTGCAGGGGACCAAATTGATACAAACACAATCTTACAATGAAAAAATAGGATTTTAGTCTAAATTGTTATAAATTTCCTTTTATAATTATAAATATAAAAATTGTGCACTTAAACATTGCTCAATTAAAAATTACAAAAAACTTAGTACTTTCATGTTTACGGAATTATAAAAATTTTAAATATTCCATTCCATTATTTTAAACCAGAACAAAGAAAATAGATATATTAAAAAAAAAGGTGGGGATGGGAAGAATTCAATAATAGCCCTTTTTTTTTTTCTGAAGTCATTTTCATATTAATTAAGCGAATTATTAAAGTAACAAGTTTGTTGCTTTTAAGGGCCTACCCGTAATAATTGAAGGAGATGCTTCTTCTCAGGGTGATTGTTGATAAGCTTGTAACTTTTATCTGCTCTGTTTCTTGGTTTCTATGCTTGGCTCCTGAGAAAGTTGAGGAAAAGTATCAACTTCAATCTTCAGTCTGCACTATACTTGAGGTGAGTAAGCATACCGCTTAATGTACTTTGGTCCTTCTTACTGGAAATCAGAAAATGACTATTTTAAATCTTCATCACTATTTTCTTCATTCTTCAAAGTTCATGCTTGCTTGAGTAAAGAGCCTCTCTTTCACTCTTGCTCCGCACCTACATTCAAGCACAAACTATACATCTTCCTAGTTAATCGAACTGGTACCTGTTATCTAGCAGTGAGAATTGAGGCCCCATCCTCTATTTTTCATATTTTCATGATTTCGACCTGAGCTCAGTCCAGATTGAACCGTAACCACACTATACTTTTTCCTTTCTGCAATTTATCTGACTATCTAAATTTCAACTTATCGTAGGACACTTTTGCCGCCTTCTTAATCTTAACTCTTAAGCTATGTGAGGGAACTTATGCAACACAACGATGAGAAGATTGAAGCTAGTGTGATATCGGTTCTGATTTAATCTCCTTAAATGGAGTATAAGTTTCGATCTCTTAAGCTATGTTATATGGGAAGCCGGAGGTGGCTTTTTCTGTTGGGGGTACTGGGTGTTAATTTTTTACTGTTTCAGTTGATGTTGCTTCCATACGGAAATGCTCCGCTACATGATAAAATTAACTTCCCGTCTTTACATGATTCAACCACAATGTATTCCGCCATTGGGAATCCACTAAAAGTTCATGCATCAGATTTGACAAATGCATCTGGTTTTATTGATGAAGTGAAAAATGTGCATATTCCTATTGTTGGGTATGCAAATAGGCATAGTAATTGGACACAGAGAATGAACAATGACAAAAAGAGTGATTTAGTTTTTGAGAAAAATAGTCCAACTGTTGGTGTTAAGCTAGGGGCAGACAGAAATGCTGTTCATGGTTTTCCTGAGAAAATGTTTTTTGATACAAGTGAGAGCTTGGAGATGAAGAGTGTTCATCCTGAGAAGAATATATTGCCGATGTTTGCCAACAAAAGTGAGAATACCTTTTCAGTGAAGCAAATTTTGGCAACAAAAAGTGGATTTTCTACCAGTTATGAGTTTGTAGAAAATAAAGATATGGATTCAAGGGAACCTAAGAGAGTTCAAGTTGGCTTTAAGGCTTCCTTAGGCAAGACTGCTTTATTGACTAATCTGACCCATCTTGAAAGCCTGGGGTCAAAAGAAAACTCTTCCACTGGTTCTTTTATTCAGCAAAATGATTTTGTTGCCTCCGATGATGGCATTGCAACAATGAGTAATCCCAGCATAAAGAAGAAGATGAGGTGTGAAATGCCACCTAAGTCAAGAACATTAATACAGGAGATGAATCGTATACTAGTGCGGCGTCGTGCATCTTCTTATGCAATGGTATTAATACTGGTGTCAATAGAAAATAGTTTTCTAGACAATTTAGTGTTTAGTTAATACAATGGGAAGTTTCACTTTTTTTTATTGTAGAAACCACGTTGGCCATCCAAACTTGACAAGGAAATTCGTGCTGCAAGGTCAGAGATTGAGCATGCTCCCATAGTAACTCATGACAGAGAACTTTATGCTCCTCTCTTTCGCAATGTTTCAATGTTCAAAAGGTAAGCTTCACTGTTTCTTACCACCAAGCAAAGAATTCTTGTGCTTTTATGCATACAGTGGAAAAAGCATGCTTTATTCATTCCCACATTTTTCTCCTAAATGTCTATTCTGTCCACCATTCTTAGCTACTATGATAAAAAGTTCAAGACAGTTTAACTTCCCTTCTTGTTGATTTTCAGGAGCTATGAACTCATGGAACGCATGCTCAAAATTTATGTATACAAGGATGGAGACAAACCTATCTTTCATCAACCTATACTCAGAGGACTATATGCCTCAGAGGGATGGTTTATGAAACTGATGGAGGGAAATAAACAGTTTGTTGTGAAGAATCCTGCAAAGGCCCACCTGTTTTATGTCCCATTTAGCTCACGTATGTTAGAGCACTCCCTTTATGTACGTAATTCTCATAATCGAACAAATCTCCGTCAGTATATGAAGGACTACACAGAAAAAATTGCAGCAAAATATCATTACTTTAATAGAACTGGTGGAGCTGACCATTTTCTTGTTGCATGCCATGATTGGGTATGTTATATGCTCCTTTTCTTCTTTCTTGATTCAGCTTGCATGATGAACTATATAATGTTGCGAAATGTTTTATCAATGATTGTAAAACTGGACGACTTTGATATCCTGAGGCCAACAAAATCGCTTTAACAAACACCATTTTGTCTAGCTATGCTAATACATTATCTGGAATCACAGCGTGAGGATATAGCAACCTTTTTCTTTAAGCATCATATTTTAATCAGTGGACTTCTCTTCTGTTAAGTGTCATGTTGAATGCCATCATGTCTAGTTGTCTGCTGTAGTTTGTGAATTAGTAAACAAATGAACAGTGTGTCTGTGTTCTTCAAAACACCATGTTTGTATACACATATCCATAACTAATAGAACATACAAATGGACTCTTACAGGCTCCTTATGAATTAAGGCACCATATGGAATACTGCATAAAAGCCCTCTGCAATGCTGATGTTACTGCAGGATTCAAAATAGGAAGGGATGTATCCCTTCCAGAAACATATGTCCGATCAGCAAGAAATCCTCTCAGAGATCTGGGTGGAAGACCTCCTCATCAAAGGCCCATTCTTGCTTTCTATGCCGGTAATATGCACGGCTATTTACGTCCAATATTAGTAAAGCACTGGAAGGACAAAGACCCTGATATGAAGATATTTGGCCCAATGCCGCCTGGTATTGCGAGCAAAATGAATTACATCCATCACATGAAGAGTAGCAAATACTGTATTTGCCCCAAGGGCTATAATGTCAACAGCCCACGGGTGGTGGAAGCCATATTTTATGAGTGTGTACCTGTGATTATATCTGACAATTTTGTGCCACCATTTTTTGAGGTTTTAGATTGGGATGCATTCTCAGTAATCCTTGCAGAGAAAGATATACCAAACTTGAAAGACATACTTCATTCAATACCTGAAGAGAAGTATCTCAAATTGCAACATGGCTTAAGAAGGGTTCAGAAGCATTTTCTCTGGCATGCGAATCCCCTGAAGTATGATCTCTTTCACATGTCCCTTCACTCAATTTGGTACAATAGAGTGTTTCAAATAAATGTAAGACGACGATAATGCATGACACCTTTGGAGTAGAAAGCAAAGCTTATTTTGGGCAAGAGGTTATGCTAGCTCATCTTGTATGTATATATATGTCTGTATCATATTCTTACTAAAGTTCTCTGGCGTGGGAGCGTCAGCTTAGTGTCACCCCTGCTCATATGACTGAAAAAAAAAGGAAGAAGGATTCAAATCATTTTGCATGTAGTTAATCATATGAAGGTTCAGAATGTTTTATGGTACGGCGCATGTAGTTCAAATCCCCATCTTTAACCAGTTGTGGTGGTGAAGGCCAGCTTTAATGGCATGGATCACTTAAAGTCTCAATGAGAGGTAAAGGACAATGATGTTGGATTTGATGTAAGATTTATATGGATTTGGCTAATTTTCGGGGTTTTATTACCCATATCCATATAGGAATACGCATTTGAAAAAAAAAAAAAAAATCGAAGATAAAATGTCATTCTTCGCGTCGCCTACTCTTTCTACCTTCAAATTTTCGCATTGTACTTCTCAGTATAAACGAACACAAGTCAGTTTCTGCTCTAAATTCGTTCTTTAAGGAAGCAGATAAATGGATTTGTCCACGCAAAGCCAGAGTTTGATCCCAACATTCCACGTGCTCCCATCCTTCGCAAGTATCTATCCACTCAAGCTAAGGCTAAATAATTGACTGCTTGCTCTTGGAAAGGTGCCTGCAAAGGGTCAGCCTTCTGGTTTTGAAGTTTCAAGTGTCAGTATCCTAAAATATGGAGGATAACATATTGAAGAAGCAACCTTTTAAGTGGGGCCAGAGTGGATATATTGATAAGGAAAAGCCAAAACAGTTAGATAACGATCAGGAACACCATTATCATGGCAATCCTACCTCCATCTTTTATTCTCACAATGGTTGATCCAACCTCCGATTTTAAAGCTTTGTCGAAATTGGTTAGTTTGTCTTCCTTTTGCCCCTCTACAAAACTTCACTTTTATCGGTTTTGATATTGCAGAATAAGCGTCTAAACTTTTGTTTTCCCCCTTGTGTCTGAGATACTGCTGTATACTGACATGATTGTCTTTTCCGTTTCATATTATCTTGATTTTTGTTTTGATTTTCTGGTGTATATTTTGCTGTCATTAGGTTTTGCTGATTGATGGATGTTGGATGACATACTCCTCTATATGATGAGATTGACAAGCTATATCAGTGATCGGTTTTTACAATTTATCGGTGAGTTCTTGCTTTCATGCCTATGCGCTTGTTGTTTGTCAGATGTTCTGTTCCGTATAACAGCATGCTCTGTAAATGTAGAGAGCAGTGGCCATTTCAAGTATCACTACTGTTTAAAGAAGTTTCTTTGAAAAATATAATATAGCATAGCTGCCTTCTGTCTGATATCGATACTGATATTGCAGAGCATCTTGTACTTAGAGATGCAGATCGATACAGTGAAGGCTATGTAGTCAATGATGCAATTGTTTCTTCAGTACAATGTCCAGAAAGTTACAATAGCAGCATATCTTCACAACCTCAAATCGTTGGTTCAAACCATAGCATCTGTGAAAGTGGAGCCTTTGATGACAATGAAGGACTGCTTGTGAATACCAAACCTATTTATGTAGATTCCACTTATATTTCAGTGGTTGCTCCTTTATGTTTGAAAGGGTAATAACTAATAACTGTTCTCCTTCATGCTTGAGTCCACTGTACAAATAATTGACAATTCTTAAATCTACAGTAAGCCAATATGTTCTATCTATGAAATGAACAAATCAAATGCTTGAATTCAATGAAAATAAACCATTACATTGAACTCAGCTCTTTGTATTCTGTATCATACCTATTGCAATTTGCTTTTGCTGCAGGTTAACGCTCCCGTTATTTGGTCTAAAGTGTGCTTGGAAATTGGTTAGGTCCTCTTGGAGATGTTCTTTCTTGTGCATTAGAAGTGTTCAACTTTGCATTTGTAGGTGCAAAAGAGTATATATTTTAAAGCAAACTAACATGATGATATCCTACCAGACAAGTTCTAGATTGATATTTTTGGTTGTAGCGAATAGTTCATACTATTCATCTTAATCAATTTGGGTAGAACCTTTTTAGATATTATTTTGCCTGATTGATGTGTTACTTGAATTTGATACAAATTAAAACCTATTTGCATTCTCAGAATTAAATCACGTATGTGGAAAACCTTGCATGGTTCTACTGATGATATTGGATGGTTGCAAAATGCTCCTGGAAGGCCTCCAATAGAAGATGGTACCACAAGATTTTTAGACTTGCTTTCAGACATAAGGTACTCTATTTATCAATGAAGTTTTAAATAAAAAAATCACCTTAGCCAGGTTTATATCTGGAACTCTTATGATCCTTCTAAAATCATGATTTCTAGTCAATTCTTGACACAATGTTTTTTGGGTTTTGTTTTACAGGAATGGAGAACACTCGTTACCCAATTCATATGTTTATCTGTTGATTCCTGGTACGACAAAACCCGTAAGTCATTTTGTGGTTTAAGTTCAATGACTGCTTCAGTTTAGTTGGAGTATGAGTTTTACACGTCTCTTTAGCAATCATGGACCTTTGTACTTTGTTGCGACTAAGAGATTCTTTTCAAAGATGGATCTAGCTTGCCATATTGCAAAAGTTCATAGTGAGGTAATTAAACTGAAGTTTATTTAATTTACTTTGCTTTCAGGCATCTCTTTTTCTTTCACCCCATGCACAAATGTACTGATGTCTCATTTTCCACTTTATATCTCTCTTCGTCAAGGCATCAGTGGAGCACAATGCCTGGAAACTGAAGCTATACATTGAGGAGCTTCACTGTGGGGCTGGCAAGCGTGTGATGCTATTAGGACACAGCAAAGGTGGGGTGGATGCTGCAGCTGCATTATCTCTGTATTGGTCTGACCTTAAAGACAAAGTTGCTGGTTTGGCATTAGTGCAAAGTCCATATGGTGGCACCCCTATGGTTTCTGATATTCTCTGTGAAGGCCAAATCGGTGACAAAGAAATCCGCAGGATCATGGAACTTCTAATATGCAAAGTAGTCAAGGTATTATTTCCTGCTCATTGATTCAGTTGTTACTTTCAAATGGAATCTCATGATTTCAGAAAAAGGCTTATTAAACAACAGATCTAGTTGATATTTGCTTCGACTTCCTATTCTCGGCAATTCTCGTGTCAGGGACTTCTCTTTGATTCATGCAGCTGATTTTGGTTATTTCATATATAATATGAAGTACCAAACTTCATGTCATTAATTTAAATTGAGTAGCAAATTTATTTATCCTCTCCCATTTAGTGCTTATTTTCTGTGTCTTGTTTATTGACTTCAGGGTGACATCCGAGCATTGGAGGATCTCACATATGAGAAGCGGAAGGAGTTCATCATGAAGCATGAGCTTCCCATGGACATTCCTTTGACCTCCTTCCATTCAGAAGCAAGTATAACTCCCGGTGTTCTTGCAACAATGACACACATAGCTCATGCAGAACTTCCCAGGCTGTCACTACCATCCTGTGGGGCAGACGAGTCTGACGCTTGTGTTCAACAACGAGGCCGCCAAGTTCCTGTAGTGATCCTTCTGTCTGCTGCAATGGCTGTTTGTGCAATCCATCTGAAGCTCAGGTATGGAGAAAAGAGTGATGGCTTAGTGACATGCCGTGATAATGAAGTGCCAGGATCTGTGGTTGTGAGACCAGACAGGAATCTTCATCATGCTTGGATGGTGTACTCTTCAAAGAAGAATCCTAATGAACCCGATGCTCGTGAAATGTGTGAAGCCATATTCACTTTGCTTCTAGAACTTGGTAAGGCAAGTCACGAACTCAACCAAGTTTGATACTGCTACATGGGCCTCAAAGAAACTGATCTAAGGGGCCAATTCTCATCATGATTTTGAAGCTCATCAGGTGTCTGCTTTGGTAAGTCTAGCATTATATTTAGAAGCACTGAAGCCCATGAGGCTCCTTGTCTGTGTGAAAATACCTGACCAACCGCCGAGCCATTAAAATGATAAATTCTTAATATAGTTAAGAGAAAAATACTTTAATTCTCTGAGTTTTAGTGTTAAAATCTATTTAAATTTCCTTTAAAATATAAAAAAAATACTATTCTTAAACTTAAGTTTAAATTTTTTATTGAAAAACTATGAGAAAAAATGATTGTATAATTCAAATTTAATTATACATGATATTCTAAGTATTTTGTAATTAAATATATGTTTTAATTAAGTTGGAAGTATATCTTTGATCACAAAATATTTAAAATTTTATATATTATTTGATTTAAATCTATAATCATTTTTTTTTCATTTCATTAACGAAAAATTTAAATTTTGGTTTACATATAATATTTTTTATATTTTAAAAAAAATCTGAATAAGTTTTGAAACTAAAAAAAAGATGTGCATAATTTCAATAAAATTTAGAAGAGATAAAAAGTATTTTTTTATTATGATGTTTGTTAATCACTAATTTACTTGTAATTTTACTAATCAATAATATAAAAATACAATTATATGTATTATTTTGTTATTAATTTCGTGATAGTATATATCTAAAAATTTCTCCATTAAAAGAGAGTAGTTTAAAATAAATTGATAAAGGAAAGGAGGCGGGAAAGAGAGTGAAAACACTACCTAATATTGAAGACGGCCATCGGAAAGACAGGAATTTCTCTGGAGTTCATTTTTTCTGTTTTTGGTCTACAATTAGCCAGGGGATGGGATGAGGATGGGATAATAAATAAGGTAGAACAGCAAGGGAATGATATATATTTCAGTGATCCAATTCTTAAAGATAAACCAATTGAGGGCCTCTTAAATGTTAAAATTCGGGGGTTAGTCTAGTCGCTGCAGTACAGATAGTGGATCATAGAAATAAAAATTAAATTTACAGATAATTTGGTTGACATAAGAAGTAATAAATTTTTATGAAAATTTAAATTTTAAAAGAAATATATTTTTTTATAAATTTTTTGAAAAATATTTGAAGTCATTTGATTAATAATAAAAATTAAAATTTTTTAAAGAAATTCTTATTATAAAGATTTTCTTATGAAATAAAACTTTCTGTAAAATTTTACTTTTTTTAAATTTATGAATTAATAGTCAATAAAATAACATACTAATTTATTATTTCTCACATAATTTACTATTAATCATTATCATAGAAAGAAGGTTTTGAATTGAATATTATAATATTTATTTTATTCCTTGGATTGTTTTGCCAAGTTTACCCCTTTGAGAGAAGAGTTTTAATAAAATCTCCCATGGCTTTTTCAGCGTAAACTTGATGCTATTCAATGGGAGAGTATTGAATTGGCCATCCCATTTATTGATGAGCAGCATTCAAAGTCCAGAGATTTATGAGTTTCGGGCATGTCTACATACAAGAACCTATATAGGTATTTATCGACCCTACCTTTTTGGAGAAATATTCATTTTGCTATTCTTTTAATTGATAGAAAAGCTGAAATCAAAGCATCAAAATGGCATCCACCAGCCTGACTTGCATGTGAATATGATGAGAACTCCGCATTCAAAACGAAATTAATTTAACAGAGGTGGCTCCACTCGTTTAATACATCGAAATGTTTGTGGTCCTGCTCCTTTGCAACTCATTTCTCACTTGTATTATTTAGTTAGTCATTAATTTAACAAGAAAATAAGGCTTATAAAAAAAATTTTATTTTTCATAAAATATGAAAAATTATTTATTCAACCTTCTAAAAAAAAAATTTATACTTTTAATGACATCAAAATATAAAATTATCCTTGTACAATTTAAATAATAACAAAAATATTTTTTTATTTTATGATTAATTTTTTAATAACAAATTATTTAATGATAAAAGTGTATTTTAGTTATGTCAATAATAATTACTAGAAAATTCATAATGAACCAAATACAACACCTAAACTTACTTTCTATAAAATATTAATTCTTACTATCAACTAAATAATTTTCAATTATTCTTAAAAAGTGTCCAAGAAAATTTACTTAATGAGAAGTTGAACTTTCGCATAAACTTAATTCCTCTGTGAACTTAGTTTGTTATGAAAAATTTAGTTATACAATCAGTCTTATTCACAAGAAATTTCTGCACAAACAGATTTAGTATGAGACCCACACTTGTGCTGTTGTGAATTTATTCTGACTTGATTGCTAAAAACCTTTCCAAACTCTAATATGCGTGCACAACCAAGTGACATTTTGGAATAAATGTCACTGACAGCTTGAACTGCTTGTACAATATGATTCAGAATGAAAAAACTATGGTACTAAATATAGGTGAGGTAGAGAAAAATTATTATTGTGCTAATGCTCAAAAGAATAGTCCAGAATGGTTGTTTTGATGCCAATTTTAATGGTAACAATACCTTATGAAATGAAGTGATAATTGAGTGGTAGAATACAGTAAGTACGTCGTTAGATGTGAAAGATAACTCTTAGGTAGCATTTTGATTGGGTAGTTGCTGGGTTGCCCAACAATGCATTCATAGGTTATTGAACCTCTTACTCTCTTTAACAAGTTGAATAAAACGCCAATGCATTTAAGCATGGACGGAGCCATGATCAAGTTCACACTGCATGAAATTCAATAAACAAATTATGCAGTCAATACTTTAAAATCTGCATGCTCATTTTGTATGTATTTATGATCATTAAAAAAAAAAAAAAGAAGGAATTTTCAATTATTATAATGTTTGAATTGGGTCTATATGCTTCAAATAAAATTACATGATTCAAAACTTGCCGCATGTGAGTAGGTATTCATATTTTTTTTTAGAAAATAAAGATATAAATATTTTCTCATTTCATTAAAATTATTGACATTAATTATTATTTCAACAACTCTTTAATTTTGAGAAAAGAAAGATTGCAGATTCTAGTTATATTATAAAATTGATAGAATTGGCATGTAAATCATTGTCAGTTAAAACAGAAGTAAGAGCGCCTGATTAAAAAATAATAATAATAATATTATAGAACACACAAATATATTTTCCCGCCAGTTTTTATTAAGTTGCATACGGATCCTGGACCCCTTTTCTCTCTCTGCATTTAAGGTATTTGGTAGGCAACATATTTACTTTCATTATTATAAAAGGCAACTAACTTAAAGCCTCAAAGCAAGTTTGATCCAGTGCGTGGGGCTCCAACCCGCATGCTTTTGTGCTCAGCTGGTCTCTAGTTGAAATTGTATGGTACATCGTGTTAATTTTTAGTTAACACGTGAGCTTTTCAATAAATTTGAATCATACTTAGACAGATAATCAGAATATTGAAAATTTTATCGTCCATACAATCAAAATTTCATACGTAACATATCCATAAATCAATTTAAGCATGTAGTCGAAGTACTAATATATATTGAATCTCAAGCAATGTACCACACAAAAAGTCTCAAATACATATCAAGAAGGGATATTTTAAAAGTAAGAAAAGTTATAACTCTATTTTATTAGTATATGCCCCATTACATAGTTTTAAGTATGTAGAAGAGTATCTCTAAGTTCCACACTCTAATCTTTAATCCGAGTTACAGTGCCCAACGATTATCGGACGCTCCCCTTAAAATATATTTTAAGCAAAAGTCCTATTGATAAAAGTAAACATACTTTTTCTAAGTTAACATTAGGATTTTTCTCTTAACTCTTAAGGGTTCTAATGCGTTATTTCATATAGATGTGAAGATAAAAATGCAAGGATCCAATCATGTACTTTTCTATTTATACTAGACAAACAATCGATGGTAAAAAGATAAAAATACCTCCAAAATGGGAAAAAATTGAAAAATAATCTACAAGTACATTTGCTCCCAAATTTATATCACAAGGCCTCCTCTTTATGCTTGATTTTTATGTCAAGTTTCATCCAAAATCGAGTATGTTTACCTTTTGAACTAGTTCAAAAGGCCCACTTATGACATTTTTTCTCACTTCAAATGTCAATGCCCTCATTGACATCTCAATTTGACACAGTTTTCATGAAGGTTTATCCTTTTGAGTGCTAGCTTCTCTAATCTTCATGTGAGTTTTCAGCCTGTTCCACTCGAACTACTCCTTTGACCAGTTATTGCTTGTCTCTTAGAGTTAACATCATTCAAGAAGCTTTAATGAATGACACCCTCAACCTAACATAGCTTTCAAGATTGTCATCAGTCTGCTACTCTTCAACTCCTCCCTTGACTTCCTCTCGACTTTGTCTTCTTAAACTTGCATCATTGCACATTTGCTTTCCCTCCACAACTTTGGGTAGTTGTCTCCGCAATTTTTGTGTCTTAGTCTTTTGTTGCCTTCGCAGACTTTGTATTCTACCTCTATAAACTTAATTTCGTTGTCCCGACACAAAACCCATGTGTCACGGTCTCACAACTCTACCGGCTCTATCGCCTCTACCACTTCACCTATCCCACTACCTCTGTAGCATTCGAGTTATTACCTCTGTAACTTGTACTTGCTCCACTACCTTTATAGCTTGCATGCACACCATCCTCGCATAGCTCTTGATTCGATTCACTACCTTTTGTAGCTTTTGATTTTACTTGCTACCTCTGTAGCTTAAATGTGTGCTACCACCGTAGTTTTTGCACTGCTTGGTATTTTGGACGTCTATTAATAGATAGTCCCACATTCAATGTCTCATGCTACCGATGTGAGAAACGTAAGTCTTGTATCTTGTTCACGTGCAAGTCTCATGACTTATTTACAAAACATGGCCTGTTTGCAAATCCTATACCTTGCTTACAAGTCTATTCACATTAGGTTTGATCAATCCACTACATTTCCACTATGCAACTTTCACACTTGATCGGATCCTTCTGATCCTCTCTGGATTGATACCCTCATAGTATTTTTCGACTATCACAGTCTTTTTGGAGTTGATGTTATCTTGCACCATAATCCCCACGACCCCTTCTAAGTTTGTTTACTCAACCGTCATCTTTTCGAAGCTGATACTGGCTTGTCTCTCGCTACTATCATAGCTACACACTAGTATAATTGCCCTCATAACAAATTCTTTGATGATTAGTGCCTTCTCTCTTAACATTTTTTTAGTGACATTCCTCTAAACTTCTTCATCAAGCGCATCCTTATGATGGCTCCCCCATATCAACGGCTTTGATGGGGATTGAGCATTAAGCATCCTCCACTCGAGTTTAAGTTTCACTTTGCTTGTGTATAAGCAATTGTGAATCTCATGGTCATTGTCACAAAGTTTGTCTTGTGACTGTGTAGTGCTAGTTTGTTATGCCTCAAGGTCATTGTTATAACTCTGTTACGTGACTATATAGCTTTAACTCACTACGTAGGTATCATTGCCTCTTGTTGTGATTATGATGAGCTAGCCCTCTAGTATCTTGTCTCGAATCTTATGAATTAGTGTTGCAACTAGCTCAGTACATCCACAGATTATTCATAATGGATCCCTTTTGGATTATCTCCATCCCCTCCAAGTTTACTCCTCCAAGTAAAATTCATATCTTCTAACACAATTTTGGATTCCTTGAGTAAGATTCATCCACTCTACACATCACAATAAATGTTAGGTTTCCTTGGCTTAAGGGGCAGCAAAGGGCTGTGAAATTCAAAATTTTCTTCACCCCTTAGGCTAAGCAAACTCCCATAGACCCACCAGTCTGAGGTCTCAAGGCATCCTAGATCAAATCTAGAGTGAAGGTAGAGCT